>JARYGA010051837.1:0-46021 GCA_030545235.1 Helianthus tuberosus | reverse complement strand
ACTTTCGTTGGCTTATTTGCCGTGGGGGTTACCCCGTAGTTGAAAGTATGTTTAACCATTTCTCTTTTTCTTTACCTAATCCATAACCATGATCAGTGGGGGTTTTCCCCGTTTGAACTACTAGACGGAATGATATCGACTGCTACGCAAATAAGTTGTGCCCTATATCAGTGTCTATCATCACTGACAGTCTGCCATAGTCCATTAGTACACGCCCGTCCGACTGGCACGGTGTGAGGTTTGTTAAACCTAATAGCGCTATTAACTAATGACCCGCTCGCCATTGGCCTCGGCGATTAAGTCGATATAAATTGAGGGACTTCATGATAGAGTTTTGTCTAGCTAGTTTTAAGGTTGTTGTCCTGCACCAGGAGGACGAACGTACGTATTCTGCACCAGGAGAATTCGTAGGATTAATAATGGCATCCGCTCTATGGAGGATGGCCGTACATATCCTACCCAAGGAGGATATGTAGATTTAGTTTTAATTCTTTAACCCATTCCCAAACCACCGGGAATCCCATGCCTTAGAAAGTGTGTGAACTCACCTCGGTTTGCTCGGTTAGATTCTCAATATAGCTAACAGTCAAGGTCGGTCAATCACGTCCTAGTATGATTTACCAGTTAGTCATTTAGTGGCTTTCAAATAGAACACAAAGTTCCTACACGTATCTATCACATAACATGCATCACTGTAACGGTTTATGCCCATCTAAGTTTCCCGTCCATTCCCCACTCAAAATCAAACATACGATAATGCACATAACATATATAACATGTCAAATCATTCACAGATAGCATACTCGACATTTAGACACGCAAATCACTACTTATGTCAATTCAGCATTAATACTCAAAACCGGCTGTTTTCGGACATTTAAATAAAATAGTTAGATTATTCCAAAAATTCCCAAATTTTTATAGAACGTCATAAACGTTCCATATTTTATTGTGTAAAAATATCGGGGTCCGGTTCATCACCAATATTTTATAAAAATTCAAATTCGGGACTGAACTCAGATTTATGTATTTCTGACCACAGTCCACGAAACAATTTATTAAAAATTCTTCGTAAGTCCGATTTGCGAAATTCCAGTGGGGTAATTACAAATACTTCAGTTATCATCTACAGTAAAATTTTCATGGTCCGATTCATCACAAAACTCAGGTTATGACTGAAAGTACGACACCCATTTATTGCTGTCAAAATTCAGCTTAAGTAGCTGTTACAAATTAACACTTTAAAAATAGTAAACGGAGTCCAAAAATTACGATTCCGGTGCCATTAGAACCGTATTTCATAATAACATATTTTAGATTCAAAATATCGATTTTTCGTTGAGGTTAAGACCTGTTTACAGCCAACAGAAGTGGGCTGTAAAAGTTGGACAGATTCTGATTCTTTTGTGTTTAACCTTCTAAATCGTGTTCGATCGATTCCGTTAACAAGTTTAGTGACCACAACAATATCACATACTAATATTATTCAGCACAACATCAGATAATCAGCCAATCATCATAATGACACAAGATCTACATGTTTTACACACATATTCATCCATTAACCAACATGTTCAAGACTTTAGTGCAAGTTCTTTAGTGTTTCATAACTTTAATAATCAAATCACTTATTAACCACTTAAATAACATGAAGAATGAATGGATCTAAGTTCTTACCACTAGCTCAAGGCTAGGGAAGTTCGAGAGTAGAAAAGTGGTGGTTAATAGCGGATAGAGAAGGTCCTTCAACTTCCGAGAGCACCAAGCTTCATTGTATGACCCGTAGCACCTTTGTATGTATGAGAAATGGCTAGAATGGGAGTTGATGGTGGAGGTATGGTGGAGGAGGTGGTGGCCGTGAGGTGTAGGAGGGAAGGAGAGAGAGCTTGTGGGTGTTGAGTGTTTGATGAAATGAAGATGGAAGTCTTGTGTACTTACTTATAGACCATGTTTCAAGTTTACCCAATATGTAATATGTCTCTAATGGTCCAACATGATCAAATTAAATAATGAAGAAATCAAAGGGGTGTCCTTTCTTGTCTGCTAACCGGTTGGGGGGGGGGGGTCATATAGTTGGATTTCAATCATATAGTTAGGTGTTAGTTTGTTTAGTTAGGAGTTTAAACTAGTTACTAGTGTGTTATGAATTATAAAGGGGTGTTAGGGTATTCGGGGACCCTCACTAACTCAGAAAGGCAAGAACAATGTCATTAACAATATTTTTATGTTCCGGGTAAAGTCCGGTTGTTCGGTTTGATACTGTTCCGTTAAACTGCTTAATTAATCCGCAAAGCGTCCTATATGTATATTTTTGTAACGTTTTTAATTTCTAACACATAGGAAATCACACAGGACTATTTAGTAACTTTTTTTTTTTTTTGTATCCTACTAGTATGTTAACAAATACATGTAAGTATAACACAGATATCAGAAAGCAATTAAGTAATTCCACACAGTCGTTAAGCACTTTAATTATCATTAATGAATTGTACGGAATACATGGGATTTTGAGGGTTGTCACATTCTCCCCCTGTTAAGAGAATTTCGTCCCGAAATTTAGCGCGTGGTTACTGAGGAAGCTAGTTAAGTTGCGTTGTTTTCCTGATTTTCCTGGGGTGTCACATCATCCCCCCGTTGATTTGGAATTTCGTCCCGAAATTCTGCAGTAGCTTCAGCCTCAGCAGTGGTTGCGTTTTTCTTAAACAGCTGGGGATACTTGAGTTTCATTTGATCTTCTCGTTCCCAGGTATACTCTGGGCCACGACGAGCATTCCAATGAACTCGGACGAGAGGTATTCTTGTGTGCTTGAGAATCTTAACATCTCGATCAGTAATCTCTACTGGTTCCTCGACGAATCGCAGCTGGTCGTCGATTGTGAGTTCCTTGAGAGGAACTATGAAGGTCTCATCTGACAGACACTTCTTCAGATTTGATACGTGGAATACGTTGTGAACTCCGCTGAGTTCTTCAGGTAGATCCAACCTGTAGGCGACTTGGCCAATTTTCTCAATGACCTTGAACGGTCCGATATAACGCGGATTGAGTTTGCCTTGTTTGCCAAAGCGGACTACACCTTTCCAAGGTGAGACTTTGAGTAGCACTCGATCCCCAACCTGGAGCTCGAGTGGTTTTCTTCCCTTATCAGCATAGCTTTTCTGACGGTCACGAGCTGCCGCCATTCGCTGTCGTATCTGAGCAATTTTCTCAGTGGTATCTACCACATGTTCTGGGTCAGTGATTTGGCTGTCACCAACTTCTGCCCAACAGAGAGGTGATCGGCATTTGCGTCCGTACAATGCCTCAAACGGAGCGGCTTGGATGCTGGTGTGGTAGCTGTTGTTATATGAAAACTCCACTAACGGGAGGTGCTTTTCCCAGCCATTGCCGAAGTCGATTACGCATGCCCTAAGCATGTCTTCCAAGGTTTGGATGGTGCGTTCCGATTGCCCATCCGTCTGTGGGTGATAAGCGGTGCTCATATCTAAACGTGAGCCAAAGGACTTGTGCATTGCTTGCCACAGTTCAGAAGTAAAACGTGCGTCACGATCAGATATAATAGAGATGGGCACTCCGTGCCTTGATACCACTTCCTTTAGGTAAATGTCTGCAAGAGTAGAAAACTTATCCGTTTCCTTGATGGCCAGAAAATGTGCAGACTTGGTTAATCGATCTACGATCACCCAAATGGTATCGTTTCCGCGCTGAGATCTGGGCAGGCCGGTAACGAAATCCATGGAAATTTGCTCCCATTTCCATTTCGGGATCTCCGGTTGTTGAAGTAGGCCTGATGGTTTCTGATATTCAGACTTGACTCTCGCACAAGTCAAGCACTTACTGACGTAGGTTGCTATGTGGGCTTTCATGCCAGGCCACCAATACGTAGTCTTGAGGTCGTGGTACATTTTATCCGAACCAGGATGTACCGAATAACGAGACTTGTGCGCTTCGTCCATCACAAGCTCGCGTAAGTTTCCATAAAATGGAACCCAGATGCGTCCGTTTACATAGTAAGCGCCGTCTTCCTTTTGTTCTAGCCGCTGCCTCGATCCTCGTAGGGACTCAGCCCTGATGTTCTCTGCTTTGAATGCTTCGACCTGGGCATCTCGAATCTGAGCAGGAAGGTTAGACTGGATGGTAAGCTGTAATGCTCGTACACGCTTAGGTAAAGTATCCTTTCGACTGAGGGCGTCAGCCACAACATTGGCTTTGCCCGGATGATACTTGATAGCGCATTCGTAATCATTCAAGAGTTCGACCCATCGGCGTTGTCGCATGTTTAACTCTTTTTGCTTGAAGATATGTTCGAGACTCCTGTGGTCGGTGTAAATGGTGCACCTGGTACCGTACAGGTAATGTCTCCATATCTTAAGCGCGAATACAACTGCTCCCAGCTCCAGATCGTGAGTAGTGTAGTTTCTTTCGTGAACTTTAAGTTGGCGCGATGCGTAGGCAATGACCTTGTCACGTTGCATCAATACGCAACCAAGTCCTTGGATGGAAGCGTCGCAATAAACCACGAAATCATCGGTGCCTTCTGGCAATGAGAGGATAGGCGCGCTACAAAGTCTATCCTTTAGATGTTGAAACGCGGACTCCTGTGCATCACCCCAACGATAGATGATGCCCTTCTGAGTCAGTGAAGTGAGAGGTTGCGCAATCTTGGAGAAATCTTTTATAAACCTTCTGTAATATCCGGCCAAACCCAAGAATTGGCGGATTTCTGTTGGTGTGCGGGGTGCGGGCCAGTTCTTGATCGATTCAACCTTAGATGGATCCACATGAATTCCATCCTTGTTTACCACGTGGCCTAGAAAGTGGACTTCGCGAAGCCAGAAATCACAATTCGAAAACTTGGCATACAACTGTTCTTTTCGAAGAAGTTCCATCATAAGTCGTAGATGCTGCTCGTGTTCCTCCTGACTCTTAGAATAGATCAGGATATCATCGATGAACACAATAACGAACTTATCCAGGTAAGGCTTGCACACTCGGTTCATGAGATCCATGAAGACTGCCGGTGCATTCGTCAGCCCGAATGGCATAACCAGAAACTCGTAATGGCCGTAACGAGTTCTGAATGCTGTTTTGGAGACGTCCTCATCTCGGACTCTCAGCTGATGGTATCCCGATCTCAAATCAATCTTGGAGTAATAGCTCGACCCTTGCAACTGGTCAAACAAGTCGTCAATACGTGGAAGAGGATAACGATTCTTCACAGTCACCTTGTTAAGTTCGCGATAGTCAATACACATCCTGAAGGTACCGTCTTTCTTTTTCACGAACAAGACTGGAGCTCCCCAGGGTGAAGAGCTCGGACGTATAAAACCCTTTTCCAAGAGTTCTTGTAGCTGTGTGGACAGTTCTTCGAGTTCTGATGGGGCTAGACGATATGGTGCTCGAGCTACTGGCGCTGCTCCAGGAGCTAGCTCGATTTGAAACTCAACTTGGCGAAGAGGCGGAAGACCAGGTAATTCCTCAGGAAATATCTCGGGAAAATCGCGCACAATAGGAATGTCTTCAATTTTCTTCTCTTCCGTTGATGTGTCAGTAACGAGTGCTAAAATGGCAGTGTGCCCCTTTCGCAAACACTTCTGGGCCTTAAGGAAAGAGATGATGCCTTCGACAGCACCACCCTTGTCGCCATGGATCACGAGGGGTTCCTCACCAGAACGAGGAATGCGGATGATTATCTCCTTGCAAACAGTCTCCACTTGATGATGAGATAGCCAATCCATCCCAATAACGACGTCGAAACTACCAAGTGTGATAGGAATAAGATCGATAGAGAAAGTCTGACCAGCTAAGATGAGGTTACAACCTTTAACTACGTGTGTGGCTTCAAGACTTTTACCGTTTGCTAACTCTACGATGTGCTTGGTGTTCAAAAGTGTTGGGTACGCGTAAGCATCTGACTAACTTTTAAGGACACGTAACTAGTATCGGCACTAGAATAAAATAAAACAGTAACAAGGAAATCATCCAGAAGAAACTTACCCATCACAACGTTGGGATTGTTCCTTGCATCACCCAGACCAGGCACGAACACACGTCCCCTGGCACCCTTGCCGTTGCCGTTTCCATTCCCCTGATTGTTGTTGTTCTGGTTCTGATTTAGCTGGGGACAGTTTCTCTTGAAGTGACCTTCAGCACCACACTGGTAGCATTCCTTGTTACCCTGTTGTTGCTGTTGGTTCTGTGGAGCTTGTGGCTGCTGTTGCCGATTCTGATTCGCTGGACGTGAGCTCCTGCAATCTCTGGCTTTATGTCCAAGCTTGTTACATCTCTGACAACGATCCTTGTTGCACGACCAACTGTGGTGCAAACTACATCGTTTGCACTTAGGGTGATTTCCCTTGTATCCACCCTGGCCTTGTTTTCCAGAAAACTGCTGACTGGGGCTCCGGTGTTCATCTGTCTTTCGTCGCTGGAACTGGGACTGAACTGGGGTGGAACCCCTGCCTGAATTTCCATCCCACTTGCGCTTGTCATTGCTGGGAGCACCTGTAGCAGTAGTGCTAACGCGCTTGGGCAGCTTGCCCTCTCCCACCGCCTGATCGGTGAGTTGGTGCGCCAAACGAATGACTTGCTGGATTGTGGAAAGGTTGGCCTCAATTACAGACCCTTGGATCTCCGGGACTAAGCCTCTGAGGTATAGCTTGATCCGTCTAGATATGGGTCGTGACAAGTTAGGACATAAGTCAGCCAAGTCGTTGGACCTCTTTGTGTACGCCTCAATTTCTGATCCTTCCATCTTCAAACCATAATACTCTGTTTCAAGTTCCAGGATGTCGTCCAGGTGGCAGAAGTCTTCCTTAATCAAATCCTTGAAGTCGCTCCAAAGGGTGGCATTCGCGTCTGCCAACCCGAGTATCTGGACTTGTGTGTCCCACCAAGAATACGCTTTCCCTTGCAACATGCTGGTAGCGTACTCTACTCGTTTGCTGGCAGGGCTTTCACTCTCTTCGAATGCGTATTCGATTCTTCGGATCCAGTGCAGAAGGCCGATTGCCCCTTCAGTGCCGTCGAAAGTGGGAGGTTTGCATTCCAGGAACGCCCTGAAGGTGCCCATGCGTGTTGGAGAGTGCATGGGTTGACTCCTTGATTGGGTTGCTAAGGCTTTAGCAATCCGTTCATTAATCAAGGTCGTCAGCTGACCCTGGGTCATGTCGAGACGTCCACTCATGATCTTCACGTCGAAGGAACTTACGTAAGAAAGGTGTCGCAAAGTGTGTAGGTGTGGAGTGACAGAAGAGAGTAAGCACACAAGGTTCAAATAGCATTTATCACACTATCTAATGCACAGTGAGAACTATCTAACCGACAATATAACATAAATCATACCACTTATGGTGTCGAGTCTTGCACGTGGAGCGAAGCGTCGTTGTGGATCGTTGAGCACTGTACAGGTTATAGTCTGGTTTTAATAAAAACTTTTTCCCTTATTAAAAACCAAGTTCACTATAACCAATGGCTCTGATACCAATCTGTCACACCCCCAAGATCCACCATGCGGGGTATCACCGCTTGGAGGCGTGACGTGACCAGGATCGAGCCACCAATCATATTGAACAACACAATTAAGTAAATAAAACCAAACATAATACGATTGGTGACCAAAGCTAGTTAACCTTGTTTGGTTTAAACAGCGGAAGCATAAACGTGAGTTCAAAAGCATAAGTCCATAGTTTATAAGTTAAAGTTCAAACATAAGTTCCATAGGTTTATAAAGTTTAATTATTAAGTATGGGATATAACAACCCATATTCCACAACAACCTTCTCCTCGTGCAAGCTCCCAAAAGCATCTAGCGACCTGTAAGGCATGTAACAACTAGTCAACAACAAAGTTGAGTGAGTTCACGTTTGGTTGTTTAGTTTTAAGTTGTTTCTGAAAACGTGGTTTGACTTTCGTTGGCTTATTTGCCATGGGGGTTACCCCGTAGTTGAAAGTATGTTTAACCATTTCTCTTTTTCTTTACCTAATCCATAACCATGATCAGTGGGGGTTTTCCCCGTTTGAACTACTAGACGGAATGATATCGACTGCTACGCAAATAAGTTGTGCCCTATATCAGTGTCTATCATCACTGACAGTCTGCCATAGTCCATTAGTACACGCCCGTCCGACTGGCACGGTGTGAGGTTTGTTAAACCTAATAGCGCTATTAACTAATGACCCGCTCGCCATTGGCCTCGGCGATTAAGTCGATATAAATTGAGGGACTTCATGATAGAGTTTTGTCTAGCTAGTTTTAAGGTTGTTGTCCTGCACCAGGAGGACGAACGTACGTATTCTGCACCAGGAGAATTCGTAGGATTAATAATGGCATCCGCTCTATGGAGGATGGCCGTACATATCCTACCCAAGGAGGATATGTAGATTTAGTTTTAATTCTTTAACCCATTCCCAAACCACCGGGAATCCCATGCCTTAGAAAGTGTGTGAACTCACATCGGTTTGCTCGGTTAGATTCTCAATATAGCTAACAGTCAAGGTCGGTCAATCACGTCCTAGTATGATTTACCAGTTAGTCATTTAGTGGCTTTCAAATAGAACACAAAGTTCCTACACGTATCTATCACATAACATGCATCACTGTAACGGTTTATGCCCATCTAAGTTTCCCGTCCATTCCCCACTCAAAATCAAACATACGATAATGCACATAACATATATAACATGTCAAATCATTCACAGATAGCATACTCGACATTTAGACACGCAAATCACTACTTATGTCAATTCAGCATTAATACTCAAAACCGGCTGTTTTCGGACATTTAAATAAAATAGTTAGATTATTCCAAAAATTCCCAAATTTTTATAGAACGTCATAAACGTTCCATATTTTATTGTGTAAAAATATCGGGGTCCGGTTCATCACCAATATTTTATAAAAATTCAAATTCGGGACTGAACTCAGATTTATGTATTTCTGACCACAGTCCACGAAACAATTTATTAAAAATTCTTCGTAAGTCCGATTTGCGAAATTCTAGTGGGGTAATTACAAATACTTCAGTTATCATCTACAGTAAAATTTTCATGGTCCGATTCATCACAAAACTCAGGTTATGACTGAAAGTACGACACCCATTTATTGCTGTCAAAATTCAGCTTAAGTAGCTGTTACAAATTAACACTTTAAAAATAGTAAACGGAGTCCAAAAATTACGATTCCGGTGCCATTAGAACCGTATTTCATAATAACATATTTTAGATTCAAAATATCGATTTTTCGTTGAGGTTAAGACCTGTTTACAGCCAACAGAAGTGGGCTGTAAAAGTTGGACAGATTCTGATTCTTTTGTGTTTAACCTTCTAAATCGTGTTCGATCGATTCCGTTAACAAGTTTAGTGACCACAACAATATCACATACTAATATTATTCAGCACAACATCAGATAATCAGCCAATCATCATAATGACACAAGATCTACATGTTTTACACACATATTCATCCATTAACCAACATGTTCAAGACTTTAGTGCAAGTTCTTTAGTGTTTCATAACTTTAATCATCAAATCACTTATTAACCACTTAAATAACATGAAGAATGAATGGATCTAAGTTCTTACCACTAGCTCAAGGCTAGGGAAGTTCGAGAGTAGAAAAGTGGTGGTTAATAGCGGATAGAGAAGGTCCTTCAACTTCCGAGAGCACCAAGCTTCATTGTATGACCCGTAGCACCTTTGTATGTATGAGAAATGGCTAGAATGGGAGTTGATGGTGGAGGTATGGTGGAGGAGGTGGTGGCCGTGAGGTGTAGGAGGGAAGGAGAGAGAGCTTGTGGGTGTTGAGTGTTTGATGAAATGAAGATGGAAGTCTTGTGTACTTACTTATAGACCATGTTTCAAGTTTACCCAATATGTAATATGTCTCTAATGGTCCAACATGATCAAATTAAATAATGAAGAAATCAAAGGGGTGTCCTTTCTTGTCTGCTAACCGGTTGGGGGGGGGGGGGGTCATATAGTTGGATTTCAATCATATAGTTAGGTGTTAGTTTGTTTAGTTAGGAGTTTAAACTAGTTACTAGTGTGTTATGAATTATAAAGGGGTGTTAGGGTATTCGGGGACCCTCACTAACTCAGAAAGGCAAGAACAATGTCATTAACAATATTTTTATGTTCCGGGTAAAGTCCGGTTGTTCGGTTTGATACTGTTCCGTTAAACTGCTTAATTAATCCGCAAAGCGTCCTATATGTATATTTTTGTAACGTTTTTAATTTCTAACACATAGGAAATCACACAGGACTATTTAGTAACTTTTTTTTTTTTTTTTTTTTTTGTATCCTACTAGTATGTTAACAAATACATGTAAGTATAACACAGATATCAGAAAGCAATTAAGTAATTCCACACAGTCGTTAAGCACTTTAATTATCATTAATGAATTGTACGGAATACATGGGATTTTGAGGGTTGTCACAATGGCCTTGCAACCCATTAACAACTTGATACATAAATACTTGATTTATACAAGATACATACATAAATACTTGATTTATATAAGATACATACCATGTTTTTTTATACAAAGTATACAAACGTTCAATACAAGAACTGCATTAATTCACACCAACATTATGTTGACGATTTTCCAAAAACTCACATGTATTTCAAGTAACTAAAGTGGATGTGCGCGCGGTCTTACTCATGCTCTTGGATGATGTTTATGTTTGTCTTTGAATAAAGTTGTAAACTTTTCAGACAAAATGCTGTCTTGTGATGCACTTAAATTATGATTTCAGTTATGTAATGTTTGGCATTTGAAGTTATTTTTACGAGCATGTAGTATGTTTACCGATCGTATGCAATGAAAACCTTTCTTGATCACACCTCGTGCTTCCGCCTTAGAAAGGGGTGTGACAGATTGGTATCAGAGCTGCGATTGTAGTGAACCAGGATTCCTTCTCGAGTCTAGTCTACAATCTCTAGGATCCTTTCACGAAAACAATTTTCCAAAGAGTTTTCATTGCATAAAACTTTCTGCGACATCCACCACCTGAAACTGTTTACAAGAGTCAAGAACAGACACTACGAGACTCTGGGTGCACTGGAGTAGCACTTGTCTGTGATTACGAATTACTTGCAATTATGTGTGATAATTGATATATACATATACTAGAAGTAGAATGTCACAGGTATACGTGACTTCATCTGAAAACAATGGCCTATCTGAAGGAAGAGATACGAGGATGAAACGAACTGTGCGGACTGTGCAAGGAGTTACATAATTATGGATGCATACATAATTATGGAATTCAGTGCACAGAAACCACAGCAAGTCTTGTCACGTATAGATTCCCTCAGTGCAAGAAAAGGTCAAACATGAACACCCTTTGCCTTAGCCTATTAAACACTCTTCTAAGAGTAATGATTTAGGGTATAAAGACATGAACCGCCAATGTGAAGTAAGATATTTGTCTTTTACATATATTAAACTTGTACTTTGGGGAGATGTAACCCTTATGCACTTTGTGAATCTTGCAAACAATAACGTAACAAGTTACCCTGATATGTGTAAAGACTCGATGAATATCTTATGACACAACAATACTTATCTATTTATGCACGCTTGTTGCTGTATGAATTGATACGTTTGGTGGATTGTTTGATGTCACTTATGTGGTATATGCCTGTATGGCTGTATATATATACTACTACTGTCTCGTATGACGATATCAAACAAAATGTCTAACCCTATTGTGTTGTGTTCTTTCAGAACATGGCACCAAGGAGAATTGTGAACAATCGAGATTCTAATCAACCTCCTCCTCCCCCACTGCCAAGGACTGCTGAAGAGCTAAATGCTCTACTGGAAGAAAGGATCTCCGCAGCTATCGCTCAGTACGAGGCAAACCGTACTGAACAAAGTGGAGGACCAAGCAATGCAAGACGTAATGGGAATGGAGATTCATCTGGAGGAAACGCTGCTCAGGGCTGCACATTCAAGCAGTTCCTCGACTGCAAACCACTGAACTACGACGGCACTGGAGGTGCAGTGGCGTTTGTACGCTGGACGGAGAAGACCGATGCCACTATCCGTATGAGCAAGTGTACCGCGGATCAGCAAGTCACTTTTTCTACGGGGTTGTTTATTGATGAGGCTTTGACTTGGTGGAATTTGCAAGTCCAGACTCTAGGTGATGATGCTGCGTACGGCATGACGTGGGATGAGCTAAAGGAACGTATGAGAGAAAAGTACTGCTCTCGTGCGGAACTCCAAAGGTTGGAGACTGAGTTCTGGCACTTGACCATGGAATGTGCTGACATTACTGGTTATACCCGAAGGTTCCACGATCTGTCGAGGGTGATCCCCTACATGGTGACACCTGAATTTAAGCGAGTTGAACGCTACATTTGGGGATTGGCCTCAGAATTTCGCAGCATGGTAACTTCGGCCAAACCTGCAACAATCACAGAGGCCGTAACTCTGGCTGTCAGCCATATTGAAGATGCTGTCCGTATGAAGAAGTTGTCGCTGAACCCTACTGAGGAGACCGAGACGCACGCTGAGTCGTCCGGTGACAAGAAAAGGAAACATGCAAACCTGAATCAAGCAACCCGCAACAACAACAAAGGTTCAAACAACAAGAAACGTGACACTAACCCACCTAAGGAGGCGAGAACCTCTGCAACGACAAATGATACTGCAGCCAAAGGATACCAAGGCACCCTGCCTAAATGCTAAAAATCTAAGTATCATCATGAAGGAGCTTGTCGCATTCCAAGATGCGAAAAATGTGGTAGGTTGGGTCATCAAACAGAAGGCTGTTGGGGAAAAGGAAGGAACGGAAATGGAAATCGCAATGGTGCTGGTAATAGGAATGGTGGAAATGGAAATGGAAATGGTAATCGAAATGGTAATGGAGCTGGGCAGAACCAAGGATGCTTTGGTTGTGGAAGCAAGGATCATTTCATAAAAGATTGCCCAAGGGGAAACAATGCTCAGGCTCGGGCATTTGTGATTGAAGCAAAGAACGCACGCGAGGACCCTAATGTGGTCACCGGTACGTTTCTCATTAACAATCACTTTGCATCCATACTATTTGACACTGGTGCCGATTTTAGCTTCATGTCTGTGGAATTTAAACGTATGCTTGGAATAGGATCTAGTAGATTAGATATTCCTTATTCCATAGAACTAGCCAATGGTAAACTTGTTGAATCGGGCGAAGTAGTTAGAGGTTGCACATTAGAACTTGGTGAACGAAGATTTAGCATCGATTTCTTACCTATTCAATTGGGTAGCTTCGATGTAGTGGTCGGAATGGACTGGTTGTCCAAGAACAAAGCTGAAGTTATTTGTCATGAGAAAATCATTCGCATCCCTTTGGAGAATGATGAAACTCTCATTGTACATGGAGAAAAACGAGACGCGCCTCTGCGAATCATCAGCTGTATGAAGGCACAAAAGTGCTTAAGGAAAGGATGCGTTGCTTTCCTAGCGCACGTTGTAGACAAGAAGGCTGAGGAGCCGAAACTCGAAGACATTCCTGTGGTGAAGGAATTCCCTGATGTTTTTCCCCGAAGATCTGCCAGGACTACCTCCGCAACGACAAGTTGAATTCCATATAGACTTGGTTCCAGGAGCCGCTCCTGTAGCCAAGGCACCCTATCGACTTGCACCATCCGAGATGCAAGAATTATCTACACAACTCCAGGAGTTGTTGGATAAAGGATTCATAAGGCCAAGCTTCTCACCTTAGGGAGCTCCAGTATTGTTCGTGAAGAAGAAGGATGGAACACTGCGGATGTGTATCGATTATAGAGAACTGAACAAGCTCACTATCAAGAATCGGTACCCATTACCGAGGATTGATGACTTATTTGATCAATTGCAAGGATCAAGCTACTATTCCAAGATCGATCTTCGATCTGGATACCATCAGTTAAGGATACAAGAGGAAAGCGTACCAAAGATTGCATTCAGAACACGTTATGGACATTACGAGTTTCTTGTGATGCCATTCGGACTGACGAACGCGCCAGCGGTATTTATGGATCTGATGAACCGCGTGTGCAAACCATATCTCGATAAATTCGTGATTGTATTTATCGATGATATCCTGATTTACTCACAAACGAAAGAAGAGCACGAGCAGCATCTCCGAACCATTTTGGAACTACTGAAGAAAGAGAAACTTTATGCAAAGTTTTCAAAGTGCGAATTCCGGATTCGCGAAGTACAGTTTCTTGGTCACGTTGTGAACGAGAAGGGCATTCATGTAGACCCATCCAAGATAGAAGCCATAAAGAATTGGGAAGCTCCCAAAACCCCGACTGAAGTTCGACAATTTTTGGGCTTAGCGGGCTATTACCGACGGTTTATTGAGAATTTCTCCAAGATAGCTCAACCGCTGACGACCCTTACGCAGAAAGACCAAGAAGTACGACTGGGGTGACAAGCAGGAAGAAGCCTTCCAACTGCTCAAAGATAAGCTATGCGATGCACCTATACTATCCTTACCCGAAGGCACTGAAGACTTCGTGGTATACTGCGACGCTTCGCGTCAAGGGTTGGGTTGTGTGCTTATGCAACGCCAGAAAGTCATCGCTTATGCTTCAAGACAGTTGAAGTTACATGAAAGGAATTATACCACTCACGACCTAGAATTAGGTGCAGTAGTATTCGCCTTGAAGATCTGGCGACATTATTTATATGGTACTCGGTGTACAATCTTCACAGATCACAAAAGCTTACAACACATATTTGATCAGAAGGAATTAAACATGCCTCAGCGACGATGGGTTGAGTTGCTAAACGATTATGACTGTGAGATTAAGTACCATCCTGGAAAGGCAAACGTTGTAGCAGATGCGTTAAGCCGAAAGGAAAGGGTTAAGACCCTAAGGGTTCGAGCATTGGAAATGACTATTCAAACGAACCTCACTACACGCATTCGTGACGCATAACAAGAAGTCCTTAAGATGGAAAATCATAGAGCTGAATACCTCCGAGGTATGCTGAAGAATTTGGTGCCAAACAAAGAGGGAACCTTGTGCTTTAAAGGGCGTATTTGGGTTCCGCTCTATGGCAGTATTCGAGAAATCATCCATAATGAAGCTCACAAGTCAAGATACACGATCCATCCAGGATCGGACAAAATGTATCAAGACTTGAAAGATTACTATTGGTGGCCGAGACTTAAAAGAGATGTTGCTATCTATGTTGGAAAGTGACTAAGTTGTGCTAAGGTTAAGGCTGAATATCAAAAACCATCTGGGCTACTGCAACAACCGGAGATACCCATGTGGAAGTGGGAGCAAATCTCGATGGACTTCATAACGAAATTACCCAGGACCCAGAGAGGTCACGATATGATATGGGTGATAGTCGATCGGTTAACAAAGTCTGCGCATTTCCTACCGATCCGAGAGAAGGATAGCACTGGAAAGCTTGCTGAGTTGTACTTGAAAGAAATCGTGGCACGGCATGGAGTGCCTATCTAAATTATTTCAGACATAGATGGACGTTTTGTCTCAAGGATCTGGCAATCCTTTCAGGAAGCCTTTGGATCTCAATTAGATCTAAGCACGACCTTCCATCCACAAACAGACGGTCAGAGCGAACGGACCATACAAATGCTAGAAGATATGCTTCGCGCATGCGTTATGGACCTAGGCGGTAGCTGGGATACTCATCTACCCTTAGTTGAGTTTTCCTACAATAACAGTTATCATACGAGCATAAAAGCCGCACCGTTCGAAGCTCTGTATGGCTGCAAGTGCCGGTCGCCATTATGTTGGGCAGACGCTGGAGACGAACGTATGGTTGGTCCTGAACTTGTACAAGAGACAACCGATAAGATTATGCAGATCCGAGAGCGCATTAAGGCGGCTCGAGATCGACAAAAGAGCTACGCTGATCGAAGACGAAAACCCTTAGAATTCGAGGTGGGAGACAAAGTTTTGTTAAAGGTCTCACCTTGGAAGGGCGTAGTAAGATTCGGAAAACATGGAAAGCTGAATCCACGATACATCGAACCATTCAAGATCTTGGAAAGAGTTGGTACCGTGGCGTACAAGTTGGAATTACCGGAAGAACTTTATGGAGTACATGATACATTTCATGTATCCAACCTCAAGAAGAGTCCAACACAAGAAACAGTGATCATCCCTGCGGATGAAGTGCATATTGACGACACCCTCCGATTTACAGAACAACCCGTTGAGGTTACTGACTGGAAAGTCAACAAGACCAGAAGGAGTAGTGTCAAGCTTGTCAAAGTACGTTGGAACTCTAAGCACGGACCCGAGTACACGTGGGAACGCGAAGAACAATTTAAAGAAAAGTACCCCCACCTGTTTCAAGAAAGCTCCTGCGAGAGTTAGTTCAGCCTGAATTTCGGGAAGAAATTCTTTTAACGAGGGGAGACTGTGACAACTGGCACAAAATCGGTAATTTCCGTACAATTTAATTAATACTTAATGACTGCAATTATGTGCTTAAATGTCAACATCATCTAAATTACATTCTATACTTGTGAATTCTTGCACGTTTTATACTACAAAAATATTGCTTTATGCATTAATAATAGCGTTGCGTCAGAAATACTAGTAAACTCACCGGTAAGATACATTGTGTAAACAATTCTGCAGAAAGCAGTCAGACAATAAGGTTGGAGCCTTGGTGTAGGTCCAACGTCAAGAATACATTAAAACCCAAGAGTACATACAAGGGTTAACATATAGACTTTCCGGAAGCTAGAATATGCACTAAAAAGCACCCGAAACGCACTTTAAATGCAGAATTCTGCACAAATCAGCTATAATCAGCTTTTTAACATATAAATATTATGCAGAATTCATGTTTTATTATCCAGAATACCCTCCTAAGTGTTGGGAATTAAAAGGGTTACAAAAGGGTACATAAAGGACACTAAACGACGCAATTTAGCACTTTAACTAACCTGTATCTAACCGAATAACCGGACATTACCCGGAACAGCAAAATATTACTAGAAGCATTATTTTAATGTTTTTGAACTAGTTATGGTCCCCGAACACCATAACACCTCTTACAACATAATAACACATCAAGTCCCTAAAAATTACACTTGAAACTAACTTGTTATAAAACTAGAGATTGAAATTTACACATTGCCCCCCCCCCCATTCTTGTCTACGGTTACAATGGGGTGGCCCCCACCAAATATATGCCAAGATCCTACAATATCCCTCATGATCTTGCTTGGATTTGTTTTGATATTCTTAGATATGATTGAGATATTGGAAGATATTATATGATTTTACATTATAAATATCACCATCTTCATCACATCAACACACCACCACACTCTTCTCCTCTCCCTCACTAAGCTTCGGCCGAACACCCTCCCAACACCACCATTATTTTCGATCACCCTTCATCCATTCCAAGCTTCATTCAAGGTGCAAGGAGTCGTATTAGAAGGTTTGGTGAGCTCGGATCTTGAAGAACCTTCTCCATTTGCTTTTATTCAACCCATTTGTCATCTTCATCTTCAAATGTTCTTCCCTAGCCCTTGTGCTAGTTGTAAGCTTCTTGTAACTTGTTGCTTCATATTTTGATGAATAAAAGATGATGAGTATGATAAACTTAAAGAACACAAAAGAACATGATCATGATACTTTAACATAAGCTTAAAAATATAAGAATACATGTTGAATATGTTGATTTGCTTCTTGTTGATTGATGAATTGTGTTAGTGATGTTAGACATCACAAGAAACCTTCTAGATTATGATTAAACACATGATCTAGTAAGTTAAAGTGGTGATCTTGTGAAAGACCAAGATCTTCATGCTTTATGTCTTCATGAACTTGAATAATGAAAATGATTTTCATATGTAAAAATGATATAAAAAAAATACAAATCTTGTAAATAGATGATTACAAAAATGATTTTCTCAAGAAAACCAAGTCCGAAATATGATTTTTAGTAGAACTTGATTCTTACTTAAATGTACACTATTTTTGGCGAAGAAATAAGTGTAAGAACACTTTATTTACAAGAAGAGTTCAAAAGAATAATTTTTGTAGAATATGTTTGCAAGTTGTAAACACCTAGTTTCTTGAAGAATGAGATTTATAAAGTAATGAACGCACTTTAAGGGGTAACTAAACCTACTAAACACCCTACCAAATTACTACAAGCTTTTACAAAAACTTCAAGTTCATGGTGTAGTAGAATTTACTTGATTTTGACACTCGGTAAGTGTTAAATGAGTTGACGATTGTTGTGATGATTTTAAAAGAAAATAAACACATGTTTTGAAAACATGGGAAACCTCCATTTTTAGGGGAAACCATGTCAAAATTTCTATAGATTTTGACACTTAGAAAAATATATTTTTTTGAGAAACTTATTCCCTAAAAATGTATCTAAAAATATTTACCAATGTTTCCCTAATTTTTGTGTTAAGAAATGATGATTTCTTCAAGATTAAAATTGATATTAAGTATGTATATTTTTGAGAAAAATATATATATTTATTGATCACCAAATTTTGTGCTAAGTGTATGTAGTATGTATTATATGTAATAGTGTGTTAAGACTTGAAAATACACTAAATACTCCCAAGGAGTGAAAATACAAAATACACATACAACATGCTTAGACAAATACAAGAAAATATATTTATGAAAATATATTACTTGATAGATTATGTAACTTGGACAAGTTATGAACATGAAATGAAGTTTTGGACAAAATACATAACTCGGGTGAAAAATACAAGATACTTATATTTTTTTGTGAGAAAATAATATAAGTAAGATACATAGTTAAAAATATAAATTATTTTTAACACACAAAGAACATAATCATCATCATCATACTCAGTATATCCCACCAATAGCAAAGCTAAGGTAGGGTCTGAGGAGGGTAAGATGTAGACAACCTTACCTCTACCCTGTAGGAATACAGAGGCTGCTACCAGTGAGACCCCCGACTCGATAGTAGTTTTGTATCAAGCCTTGGACATAGGCACATAACACTCAGCAATTGAGACAAACGCCGATTAGTGCATGTACCCCTTGTCTTTCGGCTATCAACGCCACCACATGATGCATGATTAACCATCCCTCTTTTAACGTTATTTTCACGAAATTAGTAAAATAACGTTAAAATTAGAGCACTTTCACTTTTGCCCCCGAGCGCCTGACAGGGACGGGAATAGCTTTCGAGCTTACCTGTTACTACACATCCGGTTAACACACAAAGAACAAATATATAAAAGATGGTGACTTGTACTTGTGCGATACAAGTCTAGTGACTAACGTAAATAAATACTTGATTTATACAAGATACATACAAGATACATACAGAAATACTTGATTTATACAAGATACATACCATGTTTTTTATACAAACGTTCAATACAAGAACTGCATGAATTCACACCAACATTATGTTGACGATTTTCCAAAAACTCACATGTATTTCAGGTAACTAAAGTGGATGTGCGCGCGGTCTTACTCATGCTCTTGGATGATGTTTATGTTTGTCTTTGAATAAAGTTGTAAACTTTTCAGACAAAATGCTGTCTTGTGATGGAAACACTTAAATTATGATTTCAGTTATGTAATGTTTGGCATTTGAAGTTATTTTTACGTGCATTTAGTATGTTTACCGATCGTATGCAATGAAAACCTTTCTTGATCACACCTCGTGCTTCTGCCTTAAAAAGGGGTGTGACATCCCTAGTTATAACACAATTAGTTTTTTTGCTAACGTGGCAGTTTGCGTGGCACAAACCTTGTTATCAGCTGATGTGGCTGCTTATGTGACACAAACCTAGCTGTTGGATTTTAATAATCCTAAATTTCACAACCGCCATCAACAACTACCACAATCAGCTGCCACCACCAACAGCCGCCACTAATGATGGTGGTGGTGAAAATTAGGATTATTAAAATCCAATAACTAGGGTTGTGGCACATAAGTTGCCACATCAGCAAAAAACTAGTTAAAAAAGAATCAATGAGGGTCAAATTCTTACAAGTTAAGATTATCATAGGGAACTTTTTAAGTTGAAATTAATGACAACCAACGAGTGAAAGTTAAACCCTTTAAATTATATTTGCATTTTATAGAAGTCAAATAAAAGATGACATGTGTTCAAATGATGTGATTTTATGTTTTTGGGAATAATGTGAATAACTCGATATCATTTTTGGAGAAGGCAAGTGTTCAAATTATGTGATTTTATGCTTTTGGGAATAATGTGAATAACGCGATATGATTTTTTAGAAGGCATATTATATATATTAGCTATGTTGTCAAAAGCGCACTAGGCGCGCCCCTAGGCGCAGCGCAACGCGGCTAGAGCGCCTCGTGGTGACATAGGCGATGATTTGGGCTTTTTTTTAAAGCGACGTCCAGGCGCTCGCCTGAACTGGGCGCAGGCACAGCAAGGCGCACTTAATAGGAAAAAAACGACCAGAAATGTAAAAAATGGGCCCGAATCGAAAGATAGAGGGAGTAGATAGATAGAAACCTAGTCTAGCAACTTGAAAAATACGTTGAAGGTGGTAAACTTGTGGATGAGCAACTTGAAC
Organism: Helianthus tuberosus; assembly: GCA_030545235.1. Lineage (NCBI taxonomy): Eukaryota > Viridiplantae > Streptophyta > Magnoliopsida > Asterales > Asteraceae > Helianthus > Helianthus tuberosus. The sequence continues at coordinate 25,468 of JARYGA010051837.1, read as the reverse complement.
CTTCTAGCTAGATAGTTGTAACCCTAATTCTCATGTACTTGCGTGTATTGGTGTGTGGCGGCTTTTCAAAACCTAAACCTTAATCATTCTATTACTAATGGGTAGATTGGGCTGGGCCATGTTTTTAAATTAAAATATTTTTCTCTTAAAATTAAAATATTATGTTGGTCAAAATGGTTATAGGTGATTTCTTGATAGAAAATGGTTTAATACATAAGAAGGTAGGTAGTACAAACTTATCAACTTCTAAATGTCAGCAACTACCAACAATCCAACATAGTATGTTTAGCAATATCTTCACATATTATCTTGGTCAAAATAACTTTTTGAGTAACTTTCTAGAAACAAAAATGTTTGATATACAACAACTTTTATTTGAAACTAGGAATAAGACCCGCGCTCGTTGCCACGCGGGTACGTCGTAAACATCGAATGGATTAGTCCAAACATTATGTGATGCGTTAATCATATGAAAGCGCGTGTTTCGACATTTCCGATTGAACTCAATGTAACCTATATAAGCATTGTGATTGGATCAAAACATAAAGTAAATCAAATTTGTACCGTACAATCATAATGTATTATATGTGACCCGACTCATACATAGAAAACGTAACACATGTAACGGAAAAGTTGACACGTTTAGTTAAAAGAGATTAATTAGAGCTTTTGAAAAAAAAAACAGAAAAAAAAAGAAACTCTAATTTGACTCCACTCGATTCGAAACAAATTTTACAAAACATTCATAAAATAAGCAGGAAAACATATTATATTTGACCTGACTCGTTTCCCAAAATAGTTTACGTCAAAAGATACACTAACTTGAATTTATACCGAAACGTACATAAAAATATGTACCTAAAAATGGTTTTCTTTAGGAAAATGTATTATATTTGACCTAGCTCGTTTTCAGAAAAAGTTTACGTCGAAACGTAGAGCAATTTGAATTCATACCAACACATACATAAAAAATATGTACGTAAAAAATATTTTTTTAAACTAAAGGAGGTATAGGGGTAAACTCGACACAAATTATTAATAGAAAGCTTAATAGGTTAAATACGTTCGTAAAATCATGCCAAGTAGCACTAATGCCACACCATTGCCAGCAACCACCAACATCATAAAAGCTCGTAAAAATAAAATAAATAAAAAAGGAATAAATAACATCGAACGAAAAACAGACGTCAAATTGTTGAACCACGCACACCCATTGCGTCATGTTAATGCAAAAGTTAGACGTAATGTAAAACGTAGAAAAGAATAACTAAGTCCATCTGGGACCTCCGCGTTGCGATAAGCTTGTCAAACGGAGAAAAATAGAGGCGTTGCTACAGGGCCTGTCAAACTAAAAAAAATTAGACAAAAAAACATTGAACCCCCATGCACGTTGCGGCGTGTTGACTCACAATAAAACGAAAAACTCGTGAAAGATAAAAGCATGAGGGACTAAAGTTGAACAGAAAAAAGTGTTTGTGTTAAATTGTAAAAGATGAAAAGTTTTAAGGTTAAAAGTAAAAAAAAACTCAAAAAGGTTAAAATGTAAAAGATAAAAAACTTATAAGTTGAAAGTGAAAAATTAAGTTTTTTTTTTTAGGAAACACCCTATGCATAGGGTACAAGCATATGAAGCAACAACATGTTGCTTATTTATAGTGTGGTAACAAGAAGTTGATTTCTATTTTTATCAACATGGTAAATAAAATAGTTCTAACTAGAATCCATGCGTGTCAATCTTCACTGTTATGATCCATAATCCAACAACTAACATGTGATTTAACGTCAAACTTAATTTGCGAGTTGCGATCCATCTCAATTCTCAACCCTAGCTAGCCACATAGAAGTTGTTGATTGCATGTGGTCAACTTGACAAACCATCCATGTATCATAGGCTGTGAGCGCCAATGAGGAGGTGGTGAAGTGCTAAGGGAGAAACTTGGTGTTCTAAGGGACTCAAGTTCTATTCCTGTCTCTCTCCATTATTTTCTGCGTCACTTGGTGATGATGAGAGACTAGGCAGATAGGTGCAAATCGCTAGTTCGATCCTGGAACTGAGCGGGTTTTACCTCACCGCACTATCGTGCCTTCGGACGAGTGTTTACGGGCTTCGGCAGCAGGTGAGGGTTTTCCCCGATTCAGAGAAAAGTGTATCCCGATGTGGTAAATTTCACCAGCAACCCATTTAAAGGATTCGTCAACCGTTAAAAAAATCACAGGCTGTGAGCAATAATATTGTAAGACATTTAATTTCTTCAGAGGGCCACGTATTTAATATAGAAATAAATTTTAACCACTTTTGTGATGCCGACATTTCAACTTTTCGAGTTTATTTCCACATAAATTTGCCGCACATGTATTTGATATTAGTTATTTTATTTTTACTTTTTAGTTTAGAACTAGACCTGGCCCATTGAGGTTAGGGGAGACCCATATCTCCTATATAAGGAGGTGTTCGCTTCATTATTAAGACATAAGATATGAAACTATCACACTTATTGTAGCTAGAAATAGGAAATTCTTCCCCTACAAGCCATCTCTACATATCCACTTTTCTCTCTTCTCCATTGCAGATCTATGATCAAGAGGGGAACAAGGTGCGACTCTCGAACTCTTATATAAAGCGGTTCAAATCACTCCAGCGATGATCCGTGTTTCTTCAAATACCAAACCAGTATATAACAATCAAAAGACAATGTACAACAACAATAAGCATAACAAACAACTAAAGCACCATATACAACTTATTATGCAACAAAATGTTCCAAATTTATAATTTATAATTGCAACCATGGTTTCAAACTCGGATCGACCGGTCCGGGAGTCAGAAATACCGAAAGTCCGGCTCTTTTATGGATGTAATGGCGAAGGTAACTTGAGTTATACATGCTATAAAATTCCACCATTATTGCTTGAATAGTTGAATATAAGGCTTTTTTTTCTAATTTATAATTCAAATAAGATTTTTTTTTTATGTAAAAAAATAATAATCCTGAACCATATATAAAATTCCGCCATTACCGCTTAACGTGTTTTTGAAATTAAAATTCAGTCAAATATTATAATAAATAATGTATTAATCACACTTTTTTGAAATTAAAATTCAGTCAAATATTACAATAAATAATGTATTAATCACACGTTTGATATAAGTTACACCAATTTGAAAATTATATCATTATCTTTGATAATTTCCTTGTAGGTAGCTTTATTATAGAAATTTTTAATGTACTCTTTAGACCATGAGTAATGGGTATCATAGGAGCGTGAAGTTGCTTGATAATGCCCCCTACACCATCCCCTAGAGACGTTATAAGGCATGAAGAGGAGGAACATTTCTAGTATAATGCCCAATGAGAAAAAAAATTGAAAAGTAATGACTAAATGAACATTATTAAATGGCGTTAACTGTTACATATTTTTTGAAGGGGCGTTATAATGCTGACGTGGAGGAAAATGTCCCTTTGAGGCATTAACCATTACGGATGACCTAAAAAACAAAAACGTCGAATCCTATTAAATTGTGAAGGTGTTCTCCTTTAAGCGACGAGGGTTCAAATCTCATTGAAGACAAGTGTTATAGATTTAGTAGTAGATGTGGTAGTTGTGTTTTGTCTTGATCAAAAAAATTATCAAATTAAAATAAACTAGCTACTACTAGTGAGTTACTCGAGTCAAGATTCTCCTCTTGAAAGATCAAACCAAGTCGAGCAAGATTGCCATCCTAAAAGATCAAATCGAGTCGAGCTTAAATGAGCTTGAGACCACGTTTCACACATCAAGCTTGATCTGGCTTGCGTACCTAAACAAGCTTAGAAGAGAAATGCTCGAGCTCCCTTAAGTTAAAGAAGCCAATCTTGAGCTAAAACGTGTTTAGCTCAAGTTCAGAGAAACCCAGATTCGGCTCAGCTCGGTTACACTCCTGATATCAACGATATCAAGTTTAATGTTTGATAAATACATATTTGTTGTACATTTTTAAGAGTAACGAATTAAACGAATCGATGGCACAGAGAGTTTTTCAAAGGCATTTTCCATAGTTTTGACAAGTTCAATTAAACTGCTACGTGTCTATTATCTCGTAACCAAACACACACTATATAATATTTTCTGGAGTTAATCACTGTTTCCGTTTCTGTGTTTTGTCAAAAGTCACTATTTCAGTCCATTAGTTTAAAAAATTGTGATTTCAGTTTCTGTGGTTTCACTTTCGTAACCATATCAGTCCACCTCGTAACCATTTCAATCCCTGTACTAACAGAATAAATGTATTGAAATAGTTACGAAAGTGAAACCATAGGGACTGAAATGGTTACGAAAGTGAAACCACATGGACTGAAATCACAATTTTTAAACTAATAGACTGAAATAGTGATTTTTAACAAACCACATGGACGAAAACAATAATTAACTCTATTTTCTGATAAAGAATAAATAAAAAAATGCGAAAATAAAAGGTGTCAACAATTTGAAGCAATGCCAATTCGTTATGTTACTAATTATATTAACGAAAACATTATGGGTCCGATCCAATTACTCACAATCTCCATACTTAATCCTATTTACAAAACACGCATATATGGGTTGGATCCATATAGACATAAACCATTTCTATCAATGTTGTATCACTTGTGATATTAGGTTTAGTAGAAACGACAACTCAATGCCACCATTTTCGCCCATCTCGACACCACCGCGACCCTTTCTCGTATTTGTTTCATCAACCGCCCTCGTAATGTCTTCTACCAAGTCAACAATAACTCCATCTACACCCATTAAACGTTGAACATGCACGGTTTCTCGGTAATTACTGTTCCATAGAAAAACACACAAATTTAGCATATTGGCTTATACAACGAGTTCAAATGAGAATCACTAAATAATTATAAATCTAAATAAATTAACAAGTTTAGTCGCCACATGTACTTACTTCAATTTGCCGTATGTGAGAAGCGAGAGATTCACCTCTTTAATCTCTCTTACCGCCGATGGATTTCTAAAAACACCCTTAATTTCCGACACGATTCCATCCAATCCGCCCTCTAACGCTACCTTTTTAGCTTCCTCCAATGAGTTCCTTCGTACATCATTGTATAACTCGGTTCCTCCATTTGTCAAGAAGTAGACCTATGTTTTTGTTTCAACTCGATCAGTTAAATCGAGTAAATAAACCCTAAACCCTTAACCCTAAAAAAATATCATAATATATACTTACCGGGTATCTTTGTTGTAGCTTCTTTATAAGTAAAGCCGCATCGGGTTGAAAACTTGAAAATATTATAGGTCTCTCTTTAGCATGCTCATTAACCACCTATAAATAATAAGCGACGAATCAGCGACACATTTAAACTTATCGCTAACTTAGCAATTGAATTCCAAATTTTGGTCGCTAATACACATTTTTTTAACATATATACCTTCAAGATGACTTGAAGAACATGAATGAGATGATCTTGTTTATAATCAACATTATCATCAAACTTCAACTCTACATTAAATCCAACTATAGGGTTTACTTTCTCAAATGCTTCTTGCAAACTACACAACTGATCATCCGATTCGACATCCCACCCGACGACATTTCCATTCACTTTCCTGACCAAAGTTTTACCGACACTTCCGGCCTCCCTTTGCGGACCGTAGCTAAAGAACTCGTCACATGTCAAATCAGTCACTCTATTTTCAAATATAGCGCCCTGAGAAACAATTAGGTTTTAGGTCAGTAATTAGTGCAAAAACACATGATTTGGATAACTAATTATTGGGTCTTTTTTTTTTTTTTTAAATCTTTAACATACAAAAAACAACATAAGAGGGAATTTTTTTTTATTTATTTTTTTAATTCCCCCCCCCCCCCCCCCCCCTCCATTACTTAAGATTAATAAGAATGTTTAATTGCAAAATGTAAATAAAAAAATTCTGATTTTACAGTAGTACAATAATTATTGTAGGGTAATTATAATTACTCTACAATTATAATTACTCTACAATTTTGTAGAGTAATTATAATTACCCTACCGGTGTAAAATTACGTTTTTTAATTCTGAGACTAAAAAACGTGCTTAACAAAGTTGGGAAAAAAATTTAGAAAAAGTTTCTCCATTTTTCATTTCTTACGTTAAGGGTATATTTTATTATTATTTTTTAATTTCTTTTATATATTTTTTAAAAATATTATATTTTAGAAGCCTTTTTTTTCTACTCGTCCCGAACTCTATGGATTTTCGAGGATTCTTTGGGATGGACGTAAAACTGTAAAAGCAACTTACATGTTCTTGATGAAGAATAAAGTCATCGTGAAAAATAATTGGTACATCATCTTTAGTAACCTGCAAAAATTAGTCAGTTTTCAAGTTAAAGTTCAAGAAACAATTAAGCTTAAAATTACGGTATGATCAATTTAAATTTAGCAATACCTGAACGTCAAACTCGATATAATCAACCGAATGATTCGCAGCCTTATTAAACGAAAGAATCGAATTCTCCTTAAACGCCTTCATTCTCCGATCAGTCGACTGCAACATATTCATCCCGTGTCCTCTGTGACCGATCACTACAAATTTCGGCGAATGCTCGACCTCTGTTTCATCCCAAAAGGAAAAAAAAACGTCAAATCTTTATTTACACACTGTCAAAACCATTATTTTGAAATAATAAGATTAACATTCATACCAGAAACTATTATTTTGAAATAATAAGATTAATAATCATACCGGAAACGATTGGTTTGGAGTAGAGTGAGAATGATGCGGTATGGGGATTTGGGACGTCGGAAACGTGAACAGCTTTGGTGGCCATTGTAAGAAGAAGATGAATGTGGTTGAATGAAGTGTGAAGTGGAAGATGTGAAGATGTTGGGGAGATTATGGTTTGGGGGTTGATTATAAGTAATGGTGGTGGAATAAACATGACGAAGAGGATGATACAGAGATGGAATCTTCTCTGGGCATATTCTTTTTTTTGTTAAGAAACTTCCCGCTTTCCTCTTTATTGTTTAGGAGTTTATGCTTTGGATATTCGGTTTTGCAATAAAACTTGTCTTTTTTTACAGTTTTGTCTCTATATTCTATCCGCGTAACATTATGTTTAGTATTTTTTTTTTGTGTTCCAATATTCTCACTAACTCTTTTTTTTTTTTTTTTTTACAATTTAACGGAGATCACGTGCGTTTCACACGTTTAACTTTATTAATTTTATCTTTTTTTTTTCTAAAAATATTATTATTTATAATTTTTTAATGAACTATTAACTTATATTTTGATTTTTGAGATTAAGAGAGTGTCCGTGTGATACGGCAGGAAATACAAACACTACAAGGATGTGCATGATTTGATTGGTTCGATTCCTCAACCAAACCTGAAACCGAAGTAATCGATTATTCTATTTTATTAACCAGTCTATTTTTAGTTAATAAGTTTGGTTTATTATGTTAGATTGACGATTTTTTGTTCGTTTCATTTAATTTCGCTTAATAACCAAAACCAAACTTTGGCTAAAACTTTTGTTTAGAAATAAATGAAATTGAGGTATAAATACATGAAATAGATATAAAAATAAATAAATAAAATGAAAGTATAAATATACGAAACTGAGGTATAACATATGAAATACATAAACTGGAGATGTAAAAGCTATAAATACATAGAAATATGATAAAGTGCAACTACTAACTAATTATCCACAATTTGGGTAAAGATGAGGAATTAAAGTGTAACTAATATGAGGGGTTAAAGTGTAATTAGTGTTTGAAACACTAATTTATCCTCGTTAACTTTTGAGTATCTTCAAATAATTTACCCTAAAAAGTATGAAAAGTTAGGCTAAAGGATGTGGGGGAATGGGTTGAATCATGAATACCACATAAGACCATTAATAGATTGTTACACCACCATTTTGTCTTATCCACCCACCCACCCACAAAAACCTAAAACCCTCACTCCCAAAAAAACCTAAATACTCATATTAAAGATAATAACGCTCATTAGTGTTGTGTAACTTTTTTTTTTTTTACAAAAAATACGTATAAAATTATTGACATTTAAAAAAGATGGGGAAACTTGCATATGACCAGTGGCGAAGTTTGATATTTCCGACCGAGAGGTCGAAAACGTATATACCTAAAATAATTATAAAACCCGGGAGTCGAAAACGTATATACCTAAAAAAATTCTATACGAAAACTACATACCAGACACTACTGAACGAAAAGTTCGGGGGGTCGGGCGCCCCCCGGCCCCTTCTATCCTGCCCCTGCATGTGACTTGTATAAGGGTTTCTGAATTTAATATACACTGAATTTACCTTTATACCCGTAATCCAATAAATTTAAAATAAATATCACAAAATTGTTACTCCTTTAATTTCATCAATTAGTTATTCTAATCTTAATGTTTACATCACTTCTTACATTTTTTTAAGAAAAACACACTGCCTAACCCCCACCCTATGTAACTGATTATATTTCCGTGTATTATAATTGTCAAGAACATAAAATTATATAAATATTAGAATGTTAAGAAAAAAATGTTTCGAAACTCAATGGGTATTTTTAACAAACTAACGGGTATATTCAATACTAGTGAGTATGCCCCATAATCTACAGGACAGGTATTTAGCTGGATATGAAACACACTTCTACAATATGATATGAAACTATAATCATCAATACCCATCCTAAAAAAGTCCATTTACCATCCTGATTAGGGGTGGTAAAAGTAATGGGTTGGGTAGGTTTTGGTCATAGGTTAGGATAGAGATGGGCATAATACCCGGTTCCAAACTGGAACCCGTAGAACCGGCCCGGAACCGGTTTCAGTCCCTACCCGATACATAGGAGAACCGGGTCCAGATTCAAAAAACCCGGAGGTTCTTACCTGGTTCCATTTTTTCTCATAATAAATGGGTAGTACCCGGTTCCTAACCCGTACCCGGTTCCTCCAGAGTCGGTTCCTCCAGTATACCCGGTATGATGTTACCGTTAGAACCGGTTCTATCCGTTGCAAATCTCATTAAATGAATTAAATGCCAAATATATCTGTTGGAACCGGTTTCTATCCGTTGGAACCGGTTACTAGCCGTTGTACCCGGTTACTAGCCGTTAGAACCGATTCCTATAAATTGTTTTCAAATTTCATTTGTTTAACTCATCAATCCTCTTGTTCTTCTCATATCATTTTCTTCTACTTCTTCTAATACTTTTCTACAATGGCTTCAAAGAACTCTAAAACCACAAATTCCCCATCCGTCAATAATGTTCCTCAAGGTCAAACCGCTCCATTTGTTGTTGGAACATTATCACATAGTCGAAATGCGGAAGTATGGTGCAATTGGGACTTGGTCGAAATGAGTGACAGTTCGCAAAAGGCCCAATGTAAACATTGTAGCGCCTTGTTAAGCAAGGACTCTAACTCGACGTTAACGAAGCATGCTAAAAAATATTGTAAAGCTTTAAAAGATTTGACACCCGGTCAAGTTCAACTCTCAAAAGATGGTACGATATTTCGCTATGAACAAAAGATAGCTCGTGATAGGATTTGAAAGTACCCGACAGAACCGGTTCCTGTAAGTACCCGACGTACCCGGTTCCAAACTATACCCGAACCCGGTTCGACAATACCCGTAACCGGTTACATCGGTTACATTTTTTTTACTTCTACCCGGGTTCAACCAGGACCCGGTTCCTCAGTGTACCCGGTTCCTCAGTGTACCCCGTTCCACTCAGTGATATCAGAACCCGGGTACGGGTAGTACCCGGTTCCGGGTATTAAAAATACCCGATTATGCCCATCTCTAGGTTAGGATAGATTTGGGTTAGGATAGGTTTGGGTTAGGATAAGTTTGGGTTAGGATGAATTTTTTAAGAAAAAAAGTTAGGATGGGTATGGGTTAGGAACTTAGGATGAGTATGGGTTAAGATGAGTTTTTTTAAGAAAAAAAGTTAGGATGTGTATGGATTAGGATGGGTATGGCTTAAGATGAGTTTGGGTAAAGATGAGTTTATTAAAAATTAAGATGAGTTTAAGTAAAGATGGGTTTATTAGGGTGAGTGGAGTGGGGGCGGTAAACCCACTCGGTACCGACCCCCATCCACTGCCAATAAGTTTACTAATCAAATGTTACCGAATTGGGGGGTGTTTTCGGTGAGTGCTCACTGATTCGGTGAGAGGGAGGGAAGGGGGAGAGAGATGAGTATGTGGTGGGGTTCATTCCTTCTCAACCAATCACACATTTTTCCTTTTTTTAAATAGTTTACCTAAACCCTATTAGGTAAACCACCGCCCACGTTTTTGAGCATTATGTAAACAATTTAGGTTAATTGACGTGGCACTGTCTGATTGGTTGAATGGGGAGTTTACTTATTCCAAATAGGTAACCACTCCCTTCACCCTTAAAGGTTAAAATGAGTTTGTGTAAATATTGGTAAAACTTTCGATGATGACAGACAAAAAATAAAAATAAATAAAAACAGAAGAAATTGAAAAAAATAAAAAAAACAAAATTTTTTTTCAGAGAAATAAAAAACAAAAATTAAATTAAAAAAATGTAAAAAGTAAAAAAAATGTTAATAAAATTAATAAAAAGTAAAAAATTTAAAAGAAATCCAAAAAATAAAAAAGTAAAAATCCCAAAAAAATTTGAAAAATAAAAAATCAGAAAAAAACTGTAAAAATTAAAAAAATGTTAAAAAATAAAAAAAAATTCTGAATTTTGATTGTTTTTGGGATTTTTACTTTTTAAATTTTTGGGGTTTTTTTTAATTTTTTTACCTTTTTCTGATGTTTTCTGATTTTTTTGAATTTATAACATTTTTTACATTTATTTTTTTTTTCTGAATTTTCTTTATTTTTTTTGGGGTTTTCATTTTTTTTTGTTTTTTTTTTTAATTTTATAGATTTTTATAGATTTTTGATTTTTTATTATTTTTTTTGTAAAGTCAAAGTCTACGAACACTCGAATAGGATGACGAATCTTACTAATATGCTCTTTTTAGAGTTACCAATTTATCCAGCATAATACCCATCTTGACCCACGAATTATTTTAAATTTAAATAGATATTTTACAACTATTCTGACCCATTTTTAATTATTTAACTACTCATTCTGACTCTTCCTAATTTTTAAAATGATCCAAAATATCCAAGTGGGTTTTTACTTTTTATTGCCAGGCTTAATCCGGATCATCAATCTTATCTTTAATTTTTAGCTTCTTTGTTAGTTATGACACGAGTTTGAATTTGTATTAAAAAAGACCTGGACCACGAAGAAAAGAAATAGATAACACATGGGGCAGTTCAATAACCTTAAATTGACTTATATCTCATCGTGCGAGCGACATTTTATGTCCTATAAACATTTTACTTTCACACGAGTCAATAATATAAAAATTCAGATTTAAAATGCTTTCTAGATACCTTTGTCGTGGACACACCAGCACACCGTCACATTTCATACGCGTTTGTTGAAAACTGACTTTTGACAACTTCATTAAGACATAATTTTTCGTCAAAAATATTATTCATACCATGATTCAACATTAGTGGATGATTGGATTTATGCATTCAACAAGTTGTGTTGGCAGCGGCGGATCTAGAAAATCCGCCAAGCCACAACGTTGTATAAATAAGCCGTAACGAAATCGAAAAAACCTCAAATTTTTCCAAAATTTACACTAATTTTTCCAAAATTTACACTAATTTTTCCAAATTTTTCCGCGCCAAGCCGTAGCGGGCGTTGCCCCCCGGCATAAGGTAGCTCCGCCACTGTGTGTTGGGCTATTTTAAGTTATACCAACAAACAGTTCATAAAACGCGATGTGTAAAAGTCAATTACAGAAATAGTGTAAAACACAATGCATAAAAGAAAATTACAAAAAAATGTAAAACATAATAAGTAAAAGACAATTACAAAAAAGTGTAAAACACAATGTATTGACATTTGCAAAAGCAAGAGTAGTAGCCTGTGGCTTACAATTGCAATTTTTTAATATTGAGGGGGTGTAAAAATGGAGTTATAGTGCAAGGGGTAAAAATGCAAAGTCTAAATCTTTAGGGAAAATAGAAGTAGTAGGGTAAAAAATGGAAAGTATAAAAGTAGAGGGGTGGTGGCGGAAATGTGTAAAAGTTTGGGGGGGGGGGGGTGGCGGAAAAGCGTTGGGGATGGGTAAAAAAGGCAAAGTGTAAAAGTAGAGTGGCGGTGGCGGAAATGTGTAAAAGATGAGGGGGTGGTGATGGAAATGTAAAAGTAATGGTGTGGTGACGTAAGTGTGTAAAAGCTGAGAGGGTGATGATAAAAAAGTAAAGTAGAGGGATGGTTAGAGCGAACTTTGAAAGATTAGGATGTGGTTGTGAAATTCAAAGTAGAAGGGGTAGTTGTGACAATGTCCGAAAGTTGGAGTGTTGGTGGTGTAAAAACCACTGACTTTCTCCTTTAAGATTGTATTAATATTTGATAATGTTATAAAAGCACGTCTTTTTACGTTTATATAAAAGTGTAGGTTTCAACCTTTATGTTTAGAAATTATACAAGCTATCTTTTACGTTTCATGTTTTATCCTTTAAGGTAAACCCTGTTTGGTTTTAGAGTTAAATCATGACATGTAACTTTCATGTGAGAGTAATTTGTTACTTTCACCCAGTGGTGTCTCTGTGAATTTATATACCCTGGTCGAGCTTGAAAAAAATGTGCCCTTATGCCTTCACGATAAACAATGTAATTGCGAAAAATGACAAAATCGTAGTATTCCATAAACAATGCAATTACGAAAAAAAAATAGAAAATCATGTTATTCGAATAATTAATCAATATTCAATTAACATTTAACACTAAGCCTTCACTATATCTAAAATGAACGAATGATGAAAACTATCTTTTTATAAATAACATCATTGTGCCTATTAAAGATTCAATACTCAACAATAACTAATCAATACTCAATACAATTAACACTAAACCTTCTATTCTGATGTTCATGTTCGATACAATCAACCCTATTAAAGATTCATTACTCAATACTATTAAAGAATCATTACTCAATCAATACTCGATACTATTAAAGAATCAATACTCAATACAATCAACAATAATTAATCACTGACCTGTCGGATCGATGTTCGGAATCAACTTACACTAATTTGGAAGAAAGATGATTACTTTGACCAAATCTTGTGTTCATATTATTGCATACACTAGTTGTATGAATAAACTCTATATCCAACTATAGTGGACACTATTGATCAAAATAACTGAGAACTTGTTTAAGAAAACTTGAGTTTAAAATTGATGCATTCAAGTGTTGTTAGGTGTTTGTTGATTTGGCTATATAAATATATATCCTCATCATGTTGTTATCACGTAGAGTAGAAAAGATTTGACACTTGCATACATCCGAAAAATATTCCGAATGCAACATTATATCGGTGTTCTGCTTGTTTTTTCATGTCTATATTTCTCTCCCCACATTTTGGCCTCTGCTATGGCCTTTGCTCTTTCTTCCTTTTCATCTTTAAACATAAAATCTGAATTAGTATCTGAATCTGAATCTGAATCTTGATTCTGATTGGAACCCGCATGCGGATCTGATAAAGATGCAACGCGATCCAATCTATCAACAACTTCACTCATGTCTGGACGCTTCTCAAAATCATCATTCATACACATCAATGCCACTTGTACAATCTTTTTCAGCGGTCTATGCATGAACTCCCCTTTCATTTTTGGGTCCGCTAGCTTCACGTATCTCCTCTTGTCTATCAACATTGGTTCCGCCTAAACATAACATTAACAAGTTAAAAACAATGTCGGATAATTAGTTTTAGGGGGGTGTTTTAAAAGTGATTATATAACTAAACGTTGTCCTGTACAGTCGTTTTTACTATACAACCTTGTATAGTACAACGTCTGTATAAGATAACGTTTGGATGTGCTTCTGTTGTTTGAAGTTATAATACTCCAAGACTGAAGTTTATTTATTCAAACATGAAAAACTAAATATGACGTTTATAAATCAATTGCAAACCGAAAATCCAAACATTAAAAAAAAATAACATACCCATTCAATAAGATATTGTCCTCCTTCCGTAGTTTTATCGAACGCTTGTCGTCCTGTCACAAGTTCTAAAAGAACCACCCCAAAACTGTATGTATCGGATTTTATGGTCAAGTGACCCGTGTACCCATACTCAGGTGCACAATACCCCATTGTGCCCATTACCCGAGTTGACACATAAGATTTATTGCCTAATGGCCCGAACTTAGCCAAACCCAAATCAGAAATCTTCGGGTGGTACCCATCATCCAATAAGATGTTGGCTGATTTCATGTCTCTATAGATAATAGGAGGTTCACGATGATGGTGCAGGTGGTTGAGCCCCCTAGCGGTTCCTAATGCTATTTTTATCCGTGTATTCCAATCGAGCGGCTTCATATACGGCTTAGGATCTGCCCAATAATCAAATTAGTGAAAATAATTTTGTGTCTATGAAAAAATTATAGGTGATTGAATGACCAGGCCAGTTTGGTTGACACACAAACACTTTTCCGGTTTTAAAACTTCTTATATAAAAATATGCGTTAAATATGATTACAAAACCTTGTTACTCCCTTCATCTCAATATCAAAAAACACAATTCAAGATATGTGCAGTTAATGCAAATTGTAGTATATTAGCTGAAATGACCACTTATAGAAATAATTACCGGAAACATATTACCATGTAGGTGTTCTTCCAAGGATCCTAAAGGCATGAACTCATAAACAAGAAGCAGTTCGTCGTTCTCAGAGCAATATCCGATCAAATTAACGATATTTGGGTGACACACGAGCGAAAGCATTGTGATTTCAACTAAAAATTCCTTATGCCCTTGCAGACCATCTCGGTTTAGCTTTTTAACAGCCACAACCTGCCCATTATATTACTACATTAAAAGTTTAAAAACATACCTTGCAATGAATGAGTTGAAGATTAAAAGATAGAGAAAGTTATATACTTGTTTCGGGTTTTCTAGCTTTCCTTTATATACTTCCCCAAACCCGCCTTCCCCAAGATAACGGTCACTTTTGAAATTATCAGTAGCTTTTACAAGCTCTTGGTAACTGAATTTCCTTTGTTTAGTATTTGCAGGAACATCAAGTTCTTGTTGTGTTCTTGATTCCTGCTCCTTTGGTTTTGTTTGTGAATCAACATTATCTATCTTTTGAACTGCATCTCATCACATGGAATTCAGCATTAGAACAGGTGTTGTAAGAAGCACTTTTTTTTTTACTTTTTGGTCAAATTCTGCTAAGAAATTTGTATAAATTTTCCAGCTAACATATTTCCTAGGTCACATTGCATCTGTGAGTATCCATTTTATGCTTGGTTTCAAAAAGGGCGAGGCACACCGAGGTGATAGGGTCTAAAATCAAGGCGCTGTTTATTTAGCGCAAAAGCACACCACTTTCCGTATGTGAAGCGCAATTTATCTATATATATATATATATATATATATATATTGATTTTCATAGGTTTCTCTTTCTAGCATCCGTTACCAAAAATCTAGACATAAATAAGCTCTATGTGTTGTTTAATATGTAAATAACCTATAAGCACAACCTAAAAAGCTATAAGCACATCACGTTGATGCACAAAACCTTACAAAATGCGCGCCTCATGACGATTTTCTAGCTTTTAGTTTGAAGTGCAAGCCTATGCACCTGAGGTCGCCTTGTGCCTAGACATGCTTGTAAATGAACCGAACGTTCATGAATTGTTCGGGAACGTGTTCGGCGGGAAGTTCGTTTATGTTTGTTTATTTAATAAACGAACGAACATGAACATAAATTTTTTGTTCATTTAATTAAATGATCATTCATGTTCGTGAACGTCCTTTTATGTTCGTTCATTTATGTTTGTTTGTTTATGTTCTTTTCAATTTAAATACGTAAGTAGTTATATTTATATGAGTACTAAACATACAATGAACTTTCTAACTACTTATATAACTATCATTAATTGGTAATTGGGCTTTCTAGTAATAAAAATGGGTTTTGCAATGGAATTTATCGTAACTAATCACTAATTTATATAAAAAATTACTTAATGTTCATTTATGTTTAGTCAATTATGTTCATTTGTCTTGTTTATTGTTTGTTAAATTATGTTCGTTTGAGTTTGTTTGTATAAGTTCATGAACTGTTCGTTCAGGTTTTAACGAACATAAACAAACACGGATATGCTCATTTTCTTAATAAACGAACATGAACAAAAAAAATCTGTTTGATTATATGTTTGTGTTCGGTTAAAGTTAAATGAACGAACACAAACATGTCTCTCTTTGTGTTTGTTCGGTTCATTTAATGTTGGTATTTCAGTACACCACCACTGATATGATATCCGGACACCAGCTCTCATATGAGCCATATGAGAAGGTGTTTCCCATTCATCATATGGCAGCATGAAGTACAATCCGACAAAAAAAAAAAAAAACAAATAACTGACGTGACAATTATATGACCCATACGGCCCGTATCAACTTTATCACCCACCAATATGGCCTGTATTGATTAACATGCACCTTAGTTCATACTACATTCAACCTCAAACAGATTAAGTAACACCATCAATTTCTTAAATGATTCATTTGTAATTCTCAAAAGTTAAACGAACGGACCAACAAATGGTTTAAAAACATAAATCGAAAAATTAAGACGAAGAAGAAAGACATACACATGTAAATAGATATATATTGTGTCGAGACCTGTAGGATCGGGTTGCTTCAAGCTCGGTTGTTCCTCGGATACAACATTGTTGTCGGGGCTAACTTTCCGACGACCAGGAAAACAGAAACATGATAATCCTCCCATCTTCTCCAACCTATTATCAATGATCGTCTTCAACCCCCATTTTCTGAAATTCATTTTCTATCCCTACATCGACCCACCAACACAACATAGTGTTTGTTCTTCGGTGGTTTGTTGAAGAAATTGCTCGTAAAGTTTTTGAAATTCGAAGAATGAAGAACAAACAGGGGATCAATTTGAACGATCATGTTTTTACCGGCAAAGAATCTTGTCTGTTGGGAACATATTTTCAGTCTGCCCCCTCAATTTCTGAGTTTTTTCATGGTATTTTAGATTTTGGTGTTTTGAGGGTTCGGGTTATTTGGGTTAAGGTTTTTTTAGTGTGAATTTGAATTCAAATTCGTTTCGAATTCGAGTTGATGCGACCAGACAAATTCGAAGAATAATGTAATTTCGTAACTTGATTGTGGTTGATTTTAAGACACGTTGTAGTTTATGGATAGTAAGGTTGTCGTAACGAGCTGAACTGATATCAACTAAACAACATAGGTATCGATATTAGTATTCATTTTTATAGTTTTCAATCATTGTAAAATGTATGATATTTTTTTAGATATATCACGACTTTATTTTTTGGGTTACATGCGATGATAACTTTTGTGTACTTAAATCATTGTAAATGACTTTCTTTTATTTTGTAATACACATAATTTTTACCGAACCGATATCGCCCGGACAACATATGTACTGGTCTTTGTATTCATTTTTTATGACTTATGGTTTCGATGCGAGCAAGTTTCGGTTTGTCACTATCGGTACCGAAGCGGTACCATGCCCAGGGCGGACCCAATGCTTTAGCAGCCGTAGCACGGGCTACGGCTCAAGTGCGTATTCGTAGTGTATTTTTTTTAATTTTTTTGGTTTTATACCAAGGATACCCTTAAAATAATACAAGGATACCACTAACAAACCCAAACTTATAGAACAAGGGAGCCTGATTGAAACAATGGCCCAATTGCCCAAATTATTAATAATATGATTGAAATTGGAATACTTCTGATTTAATGGGCTAGTTCCTCCACTGACCATACCGCAATATGATATTGTAACTCGCGATTTTATGCTTTTAAGTTTTAATCTATTAGCTCTGATACAATTGTAAACAATAGCCCAATTGCCCAGACATGTAAAAAACATAACATAGCATACAAAGCCGTTAATGCAATAAATACCTTAGAAAAAAAAAACATAGCAAAGCTAATATTATATGATTTATAAATCAAATAAAAAAAAATTCATTAGTTGATGATACATTTGTTTCATTTTTTCTCTTAAAGCACCATTGCCTGTAGAATCTTGATCTTGCCATGATGCTTGCCACTGTTTATCATAAAATGTCGCCTCGTCCGCTAGATTCCTGAGATCCTTTAGCGACTCGGTTTGCCTAAAAACAACCACACCAATGACTGCCATGAACAAACCAATCTTACATATGAAATTACCACTTTGCCCCACGACATCAAGCCCGGTCAAAACATCCATAAGATAAGCCATAAAGAACCCGATCATTGCAGCTCGACCTATATCATGACAAATAGATTAACTAGAGTACTAGGGATGTTCAAAAAGCTCCCAGCTCGGGGCTCGCTTAAAGCTCGCTCGAAAAAAGCCCAAAAAAACTCGGTTGTAGACGAGTTGGCTCGGCTCGGCTCGATTTGTAATTAAACGAGCTGCTCGAGCTTTGCCTGGCTCATCTCGTGAGGTCGCGAGCCGGCTTGAATTATTTTATTTTATATGGATTAATTTTAAATGTATTAAAATAAAAAATATGCGGGAGGGGGTTGAAGTGTTAACATTTTGAGTTTAATTAATCAAATATTATATGAAAATATGAGAAAATAAACAAAAATTATACATATAATACTTTTAATATGCCTTTGGTTCTTTAAAATATTAATATATATATGTATATATATATATAGAGAGAGAGAGAGATAGATATATGTGTAATTTTTATTTATTGTTACCAATATTTGTAAAAAAATTCAAAAAAAAAAAAAAAAAGTTAACGAGCCGGCTCGATATGGCACTCTAGCCGGCTCATTTAATTTCTAGCTCGAACTCAACCTGGCTCGGCTAGACTAGAGCCCTATAGAGTATTAGATTGATCTGAAAATATAATGAGGGCTAACCATTGAGCAACTCAGCCTCAGGAAGGTGAGAATGTGTAATCCAAGCCCACCAAGGTATAATGGAGCTTAAAAACACCACCGGTTCTTGATTTGTTGCTGCCTCTGGAAACAATTCAAGAAACTTCCTCCTTCTGGCTTCTGCGAAACCGAAAAGAGTCAACGTTTGACTTTTAGTGAGACAATAATTCAAGAAATCAAATATACAAGTGAATGGTGTCATATTGATTATTTACCAGCAACAATCAAAGCATCCCAATCCATTTTTCCTGATTTCACAAACATGTTCAAATCCCAAGTCCCATGTTTCCACCGCTCATCAACGAATCTGACACTAGAGGGTTCTGTTGCATCCGCGTTTTCAACTTCCTTGTTGTGGTTTTGTTCTTGAGGTGTGACTAGGCTGTTTTGGCCTTCGATATTCAGAGCTGCGAATGTCGAGTCCTGTTTGGTGCCTAAAGAGTGTGTGGTTCCGAGCTGAGACGGTTCTTTGGAGGCTAAGTGAGGAGAGTTGCAAGCTCTGTACATTGCAGCATTGATGCAAAGAGAAGCCATATAGCTTTTTAGTATTATGTTCTTTTTATCTCAAATAGCTTTTTAAAGGTTGTTGACACTAAAAAGAATAAAAGTTATTGCAGCCCATAACTTGATGTACAAGGGAATGGTAATATCTTATCTCTTGATGTTATGGGAAGCTTTTGTCATTTACTTCTTTGTGATCTTCTTAGACCTTCAATGTATATATATTTTATTAATATGTACATAATAAGTTAATAACTATTACATTCTTCACACTTCTCACTTTTAACAGTCATGCATGGAAAAAAAACATTGTTTATTTATTTATATTTATACCTCAATAAAACATGTATATGTTGAATCATGTCAGTCATGGTGTGCAATCGTATTGGGTTGGTTGGATGAATCGATGATCCGAACACGACCAATATATATTTATTGTTGTCGAAGACGTCATCCCTAACCAGTATACACTAAAATTCATTTACCCCCGAAGACTACTCATTTAACCCATTTATAAGCGAGTCAAAAGGTTGTGAAAGGGTTGTGGGTTGTAATCAAGTTGTAAACTCGTTAACTGGGTTGTAGTAAATTGGTTAAACAGGTTAACCAGTTTAAAGTTGAAAATGGATAAAGTTCACCCCTATTCTGCAGTTAAAACATTACTTTTTTTTACTACTACTGTTTTATTTGTTTCATAACAGATATTTTTAAGTATCTTCGTACTTAAAAAAGGTTTTCTGTAGTTTAATTCTAGAGGTGGGAAATTGTGTGTGTGTGTGTGTTTGGGTTTTCTTTTCACTTACAAATATATGCTATCTACTACATAGTACCAAACGATGAGACAAAGGATTGATGACTAGAAAACGACACTCTCGATTGTTCCTACAAATTAGGAACTTTATTGAATCCAAGGGTTTATCTAGATTTCTTGTATTTTGAACAAATAATATTTCTCGGCGTTTGTAAATCTTTTCATTGGTGTAATAATGTAGTAACAATTTAGATCGTTGGCTGCTTATGTTATCAAGTTACTCATAAGCATATCATTTATAGGACCACTTGTGATTGATAAACTTTTTTAGTGGCATATGCAAGTGAAAAGAAAACTCAAAATCTTGTCATCTGATGTTTAGAGAAAAGGAAGAAATGTCATCATCCTTGGCTAAAAAATGGGAGTGGGAGATCCTGGTGACGGTGGATTCTGTTTCAGCAATGATTGTTGCGGGCAGCCTCAATAGCGGCATCAGAATCCATAGCCAACAAAATTTTAACATGTATAGCTTCTGTATCCGCTGCAATGTTTCCAGTTTCTCCTCGTCTGGTGCAAATTGACGACCGTCGAATTTATCTGGTAAGATGTTCAAACACTCTCTTTGCCATCCATCATACTCTTCATTCACAAATATAAGCCCAATTGTTGGTTTGTTGCGGCTTCCTTTCTTTGAAGCCTGCTTCAGAAGAAGCTTCGTGAAAACGAATATTTAGTTTTATTATTTAAGCATCAGATAAAAAAAAACATATATATATATATATATATATATATATATATTTATTTGAAGGGTGAGATCAGGGTTTTCAGCTTCAGGCCATCCAGCTTTGATGACAAAGCCTTGTTTCTTTAAAATTTTCTTCCATACATACTCAGAAATCAGAATAATGGGGACAAATAGGAGCAATAAGCTGTGTTTGAACATCCATGAACCACCATAAAAGATCAGGATTCATTCCACCCCAGCCACAAGAAAACCTATACTCATTTCTAGCAGCTTGCAGATCATAGAACCCCGTTTTAAGAGCTTTACGGAACATGCAATCACTGTAATTTTCCTCGGTCATTTTTATAGCAAAGTTCATTTCATTAGCAAATACGCGGTCAGCATAAACCCTAGAAGGTTGATCCACCATTAAAGTTGACTCTGAAGTTGACCACTCAGTGGCAACAACTTCCTCCATCCACCTTATCTCCTTAGTGAGACGTAATCGCAACATTAGCCGTTTCAAACTCAAAATTAGCATCATCCATCCCATCTCCCGCATCAGAAAGAGAGAATCTAGTGGCATCCGCTGAGAATTCCTCAATAGCTTGTTTCAAAGTCATAAAATTCCCCGTTGACTTTGACATTTTCTCAGAATTCAACGTAATGTGACCGTTACACCTAAACCCACGGGGCCAATTGTTCTTTGGGAAATATTGTTGTGTGGTTATAAATAGCAAAGGTGAGATGATTTTGTATTAAATCCTTACCAGAAACATGAAGGTCAACAGGATACCAATACCGGAACTCCTGCCTCATCTTTTTAACAAGAGTCGATGAAATATCTGAAGGTTTAGGTTCTGGGCCAAAAAGAAATATATACTCCCAAACATCATCAGTAAGTTGTTCAGGTTTTAAGGCAGACGCATTTTCAAAACAAGTTCGGGTCTCCTCAGAGTACAGATTCATGTTGGCCAGGCATTCCTTTGCTTCTTCTAGCCAGCTTTCTTCACCATAACTCAGATACCACTGGTCACAACACACTCATCACCTGATCTCGACATTACTTTCTTCTCGAGTTCACTGTATTTGATGGCTTGTTTAAGATCTAGAAGCTGTCTTGTGATTTTGTTTTTAGCATCTTGAACACGCATTCCAACATATTCACTAGTAATCATGGTTCCTTCGTAGAAACCACCCATGTAGATGACCTCTTTAGCAACATCGAGCTTTTCTCTCTCGCTTTGGCTCTTGATTTTCTTGTCTGTGCATATTTTTTCAGCAGATTTGTCACCAAACTCGGGGTGTCTTATGATTGGGATGACCTCAAAGGGTAATACCCACTCATCTTTTACACCGAATCTAGCTCTATAAGTTGCTTTTGCTTTCAAATCCTGCAATTCGAGAAATGTGAACTCAATGAGAATGCCATATCATGTTTTGTACATCCAAAAGAATCAAACCAAACCAAGTACGAGAACAATGTTAGTGTTCTAAAACTTTTAAACCATGACTGTCTACATATTCTAGACATCTAGCACAACTTTTACACCTAAGTTCAAGTTCCAAAGATTTCCTCCAAACAAAGCATATGCAAAGTGTGATTAATTGTATGTTTGTATATATAACACGTATGCGCGCGAGTGTGTTATATATATTAGCTGAATATGCAAAATACATTACTTGCAACGCAATAAAATCATCGGGCGAGTCACTGGGAATGCTGGTAACTATCCCAGTACCCTTATCAATGAGAATCGAGAGCATTGGAAGACAGAAAAGAACTTTATAGAGTGAAAGTGGTGATCGAAGGGGTAACCCAATAAGATCTTGACCAGACAACTCCACTATGCATGTAGCCTTTTCAGGCACCCGGGACATTCCCTGAAAAGCAAGATTTCGAGCCGCACGCTCAGTTAAGATAAAAACGTCAAATTCATTAATCTCAAATGCTCCATATTTGCCATCTGGCAATACCCATGCATTTGTCTGTCCATACATGGTTTCTGACCTCAACGTTGCGGCCGCCAGATAGACCTTCTTGCCTTCTAAATGTGCAAATTTGGAAGGGAATGGTGGGACGGCCTCCATCTTAATGAGTGTATACTCTTGGGGCATAACACCTTCCCCTGATGCCCGATCATGATCAGCGCAAGGCTGCCCGTCTAAAGGAGAATAAATTATAAATCTTTTATCTTAAACTATCTTGTTCAATGATTTCAACTTTCTCATCTGCCACCTCACAAACTTGTCAAAAAAGGGGTTGCTATCTGTCTGATAAACGACCTCCTCCAGTCAGCACCCAATCCAAAAGCTTTAAGATTTTCAACAGCCAAAGGAGGGAAAACCCGCAGCCATTCAACAGGATCTTGATATGTAGCAATTTCAGCATCAGATAAACCGTAACCACGCCCACTGGTAGGTCTCCCTACCAGTTTTTGATGCCACCTTTGATTTTTTGCCCTTAAACTTTTGTCCTTCACTAGTTTTAGGCTCGGGTTCATTAACCGCCTCCTCAGTTTCTGGTGAAGGAAAAACAGGTGGATTACCCAATTTCTCTATCTCTCATTTAAGTTTATCAGCAGATGCTTTAATTGGCATTCCAGTACAGTGAAATGCAAAAGGTAAAAGGACATTAGCGCCCCGCAATCTATTATAGGCAGCAGCAACTTCAAGCTTAGAGAGTGAAAATGCATGCCCCAAGTGCAAATACCCGTTCATATATGGAAACGGGAAGGTGCCAGAAAACTTTTCGCCTTCTTTGGGAGATTGGTCTTGAGCTTCAGCATTGAAAACATGACTTTCATCCCACCATTTTCTTACTTACTGTTCCATTTCCAAGAGTTGGTCTCGCCTTTTAATATTAGAAAAGACTATAAAAGACACATATCAAAAGATGGATAGCTACTTTAAACAAAGTAAGAATGAGCTATGAACAAAATCACAAAGGTAGTAAAACTTGAGTTCCTTGTATGTTATACAAGATCCTTTAGCACAAAAAAAAAAAAAAAAAAATACAGAGCAAATCAAAACGATGTTTTATTGTGCTAATAACTCTTTATTCTCTGTTTATCTGCATTTGAATCTATTCTCTCTTTTTTTTTACTGTAAGTTGTCCTTTATTCGTTGTTATTGTCTTTTAATTGGCCGAAAATAGCAATTATCTGCTTATGTTATACCCTCTTGGTTCTTTGTTCTACCTAGATTTATTGTTTAGTTTACCTTATTTTTTTTTCAGTTAAGAACGTAGTAATGGATGAATACGTTGCTCCAAATAGTAACTCTGATAAACAGATGAACGGTTATTTTAAGGTTTTGTGTTTCATTGTATTTTACGAAAAATTCGGATACCTTCTTGTTTATGTACAACTTCAAGTTCTCGACCGGCGCGTTTTAGGTGTGCTTCGCTTCGCCCGAGGGTCTAGGCGCGCGCCTTTGGCGCTTTTGATAACTATGAATTAGTCTCGAATAATTCTTTTTATCTTGTTTTTTCCTTTATTCTTAAACAGATGGTTTTGTTATCAGGAAATGAAAGTTGACCAAGTCCATAGTCAACTTCAGGATGCACATACTCAATTACAAAAAGCTGATAGTCTTTGCAGACAATTGCTTAATTCTAATAACATTCAGTCCCAACCAACCTGCAGGTCACCTTCACTTTCAGTCTGAGGATACTAAATCTGTGGCGACCGCAATGGCGGAAAAGCTCACTGCATCAACTTCCTCAGCGGATTATGTCCTCTCATCCCTAGCATCCGAGGGCGTAATCGGAAATTCACTCAAACAAACGTCACCCTTAAATGATCATCCTTTACAAAAGAAACCAAAGATCAATAACAACGAATCTCAACCGTACATTCCATCTTCTCAAAACCGACAACCAGCTGACCAGCAACCACCACCACCGTCATCTCTACCACCTATATGCAGCCATATCTAGTTACCCAATTCATGCAGTCTGCTGGATTTTCGGCTGTCGCTGCCGCTTACACTAGAGAGTTACCAGAATTTTTAAATAGAAGATGGTTTTTATAGCCAACAATCTGGTGTGCCAATGCCTTGGCAGTAGAATGACCAAATCTGCGAGTTTAATTTTTTGTACATATTTTGAATCTTAAATAAGTAATATAGATGAGATGAGACTTTAAATTAATTGATTGATAGCTCATAGTTGAATAGATACATGTGTATGGAGTTTTTGTTTGCTTTGTGGTGTAATAAAGGCCCGGCTAGTAGGGTGTGTAGGATGGGCCATCAAACAGGGCCTGAAGTTTTTAGAGGCCGAAAAAATCCTATTTTTTATATTAATTATATACAAATCTGTTATAAACCAGATATTTTAGGCCTAACCCATTACTTATGGGCTTTAGGGTTTATGGTTATGTTTATCTCTATAAATTGTAATAATGTTGAATATTGTGAAGGATTGAATGAAGTTTGTCTCTATTCCTCTTTAGTTTTTAACACACTATCAGCACCTTTGCCTCTGCACTGAGATTAACAGGCCAT
>JARYGA010051836.1:0-33257 GCA_030545235.1 Helianthus tuberosus | reverse complement strand
ACGCGATGTTCGCTTAATTACGACGGAATGCGCATAAGCGCGAAAAACGATCCAAATGACGCGACGAATGGATTTTTCTTATGCCAAACACTAAAATAAAATATTTTAGTGCTTACATAAATTTTTGGATGTCTAGATGTATTCAGAACGTACGTTATGCGCGAAAGTGCAAACTTGTGCACTTTTTGACACTTTTAGTCCCTGAATGACCCAAAAGTTTATTTTAGCACACCGAACCCCTCAAAGCCTATTTCTAAGCTATGTGAAGGATATTTAGGGTATGTTTAACTTATGGTCATGTTCCGGAATGTCTGTTACAGTTCAAATTGGCATACTTTCGCAGTTTGTTAACTTTAGTCCCTGTAAGCGATATAACTTGATTTCGGCATACCAAACCTTCCAAAACTTATTTCTAAGTTATGTAGAGGTTACTTAAGGTATGTTAAGCCTATTTCACTATTCCGGAGTGTTTGTTGCATTAAACTGGTTATATTTACGCATCAGTGCGCGTATAACCCTCCAGAAAGTGATTTAAAGCTTGAAATCGAACAAGAGTTGATATGTGTAAACGATACACATATTTTTACAAATCCCAAGTATGAAATACAATATTTCATTGGTTTGGAATTTGTTTGATGGTTGAGGTGACACAGGTGTCACAATATGTGTGTGTGAGAGAGAGAGAAGTTATATATATATATATATGTGTGTGTGTGTGTGAGCAATCAATGTGTAACACCGCTATATGTATCACGACTTGAACTATAACCCCCCATAACGCCCCGGGGGACGGTGTTCCATGCTATGGGGCGCCATAGCCCCTTTTCACCCCCTCATAATGCTCGACTACACATGGCCTTAGAAGTTACGTGTTAGAATAAATAGTAGGTTAGTATTTTTAGATAAAAAAAGTAAATTTATATACATCTTTTTAATGTAAAATTTTGTATTTTTTTAGAATTTTAGATATTGAAGAGCTAAAATTTTGAAAGCAGAGTCTATATTAGCTAAGAGTAAAAATTGTTAAATGGGGTAGTTTTTTTAATTCTTTTTAAATTTCCAAAGAATAATTTAGAAAAAATTACACCGTAGGTCGTTGTGGTTTCTGTCAAATTTTAATGTCAGGTACTAATAATTTTTTGTTGTAAAATCAGGTATTAACGTTCTAATTTGCCACAATGTTGAGTACTAAGGCCAAACCTTGTTACAATGTTGAGTACTAAGGCCAAACCTAGTTAACTTTTTTGTTAAGTCTTACTAAAATGACTAAAATGCCCTTTAATAACTAAAGCTTAATTTTTTAATTAATTATATTTGACTAAAATAATTAAAAGTAATGTTTTCTGTTTTTTTAACATTTCTTATAAAATTAAATGGATGTGAAGTTTATTATTTATAAACTTTGAGTTTATAAATAATATGGTAGTAAAAAAAACTTTTTAACTTAATCTAAATAATAAACTAAGTTATGATTTATATAAATAACTAAAACAAATTTCTGATCGAGGAATATAACAATTTTGTAAGTTAAAATAAATATGGAGCTTTGGTTCTGTATGATAAAACGACCAAATACCATGTGATATTCGTACAAGTTTGCGATGTTATGTACAAGAATTGCATTGCCAGAATTCCGGTATGCTGACGCGGCTCCGTACAGTTGTAGAGACGAAATTGGTTGTGAAAATGTGTGGGAATGAGGTTGCATCGAGTCAAGAGGCGTATATTTATATTCAAATTGAAGATATACCGGATCGTAAGGATGATGGGAATTTAGGAGTTAAACGGATTAGGGATAAGTATAATTTGCAGTTTATACATGATACAAACGAGTTGTTAGTTTTGATATTGCTGGAAATAAACATTAACGAAAAAACGAGTTAAACGGACAATTTTTACGGATCTGATATGGCCTGAATCCGGCGACTTTGCCGCAGAAGACCCCCTGAAAGGTGGGCTTCCTTTTTGTTTGATTTAACAAGTTTGGTTATTTAACACATATAGTCTCTGCGGTGTCTAAGTTTTACAAAATGACTATAAATTTTAATTATTAAAGAGCATTTTAGTTAGTTTAGTGAGACTTAACAAAAAAGTTAACAAGGTTTGGCCTTAGTACTCAACATTGTGACAAATTAGAATATTTATACCTGATTTTGCAACAAAAAACTATTAATACCCGACACTGAAATTTGGTAAAAACCACAAGGACCAATGGTGTAATATTTGATTTTCAATGGAAATCTAAACATGTGAAATTTAAGTAATATTTTACGTTTATTTTCTACGCGAAACATATTTTTATCGATTTTGTATTATGTTAATTTGTAGTTAGGTTTGGTTTTCCTATCTACGTTGCTATACGA
This sequence comes from Helianthus tuberosus, assembly GCA_030545235.1. Classification (NCBI taxonomy): domain Eukaryota; kingdom Viridiplantae; phylum Streptophyta; class Magnoliopsida; order Asterales; family Asteraceae; genus Helianthus; species Helianthus tuberosus. The sequence goes on along the minus strand of JARYGA010051836.1, from coordinate 30,894 downwards.
ACTTTGCTTAAGATGTAGACGTGTTGAATTCAGTTTGTTTAACAGTTTCGTATACATACGGTATTTCCGCCGCAACGCACAGATGGGTTAACACTAGTATTATATTAACAAGGAAAACTTTAGTGTATGATAAGTAAATACACTATATTCAAATGTACTATCATTTGGCCATACGAATAATAATACGTAGGTTAGACAGCAAATCTGCCAATTACAAGTTAGTCTAATTCTATATAATTCAATGAAAGTAACGAATCAAATATGACATGGAATACGTTATATATTTTTAATTCTTGTCAACATTTTCATTGATGCAAGCAAGCCAAGGGCTGATTTAAGGATAGAATCCATACTTTTGGAGGCCATAAATATTTGGGAGGCCACTTTGTAACATCTAATATTATGATAATATATAAACACAATGGTCTATTTGGTATGGGGTAATGGAATGAATGAAGGAATGGAATGGACGAGTGAATGCAATAGATCATTACCATTCCATGTCTTGTTTGGTTACCATATGTGAATGGAATGAATTATTATTGTGTATTCTTCGGTAGGCAAGAAAAATGGAGTAATAAAATCAGGGGTGAGTGGTGGTGGTGGTGGTTGGTGGTAGTGATTGTGGGTGGTTGTAGATGGCGGTGGTGGGTGTCGGCGGCGGCGATGGGTGGTGGTGGTGGTGGAGGCGAGTGGCGGTGCGGTGGTGACGACGAGTGGTGGTGGCGGCAAGGTGGCCGTTGGTGGTGGGTGGCAGCAGAGGTGGCGGTGGGTGACGGCGGTGGTTGGTGGTGGCGATGGTGGTGGCGTCGACGATGGTGGTGGGCAACGAGGAGTGGCGTTGGCGGTTGGTCGCGGCTGTGGGTGATAACGGTGGCGAGTGGGTGGCGGCGGCGATGGTGGCTGTCGGGGTGAGGTGGTGGCGGGTGGCGGCGATGACGCCGGTGGTGGGTGGTGGTGGGGGTGGGGATGGTGGGTTGTGGCGAAGGTGGTGGGTTGTGGTGTTGATGAATGGTGCAAGAGGGAATGGAATGGAAAAAAACATGGGGGTGGAAGGAATGATTTTGAGGGAATGGAATGCCTTTTGGAATGGGTGATTCCATTCCACTGACCAACCAAACACCTTTTTCTTCATTCCCTCGTAATCATCCATTCTATTACACCTCTCATTCCTGTATACCAAACACTACCAAAGAGAATTTAGTGGCGGAGACAGGCAAATTGGATAATTTAAACCAACAATTGGAAATTTAATATCGAACCCCTTTAGTTTAAGTAAAGTTGCCAGGTCTCATTCCTGTATACCAAACACTTCTTTTTTCTTTGAAAAGCAGGCGATCCGTAAAAAAAAACAGGTTAGTTTCTTCCTTTAAAAAATGGCGAAAAACAACTTGTCCGCTTGCTTTAACGTTTTGAATAAAAACGGTTTAGCTTGGTATGTTGAAAGATATGCAATCCCTGCATCTCTGCACCCCGTTCTCCCAAAAAAGGACACGCCCATTTATCCGTTTCCTCCGGGGAAGATAGGGGTTTACACCCGTTTATTCGATGATTGTAACTATCGTCTTCCTTTGACGAAGTTCTTGATCGGAGTTCTTACGTTTCACGAGGTTCACATTTCTCAAATGAACCCCTTCGGCCTTGCCAAGGTGTGTCATTTTGAGTTGGCTTGTCGTAGTTTGGGGTCCGACCCGGACTTGGATGTGTTCCGGGCTTTTTACAAATTGAATCGGTCCGGCAACTGGTACACTTTCGAGGTCAGAGATAAGAATTCCTGCTGCTATACATGGATTACTACTAGCATAAAGGACTGGAAAGAACGATTTTTCTATGTTGATGATCGGTGCGTTCCGGAGTTTATGGTATGGAGGACCAAAAAGATGAAGTTCCCACCTCCTCTTCCAGAAGATTTTGAATTTGATAGGGAGTTATATGCAAACTTGATTAAAGAAGCAGGTCGCATACAGAGTTATCCGGAACACATTCTTGTCATGGGACGGATCAGCACGATTTGGTCCGAACCGGAGTGGTATCCTACCCTTAAGTGGAACGGACAGGGTTAGTCATGCCTTTACTTTTGATACGGTGCTCATCGTGTCGCGTGTATAACCATATTATTTTCATCATTATCTCATTCATTTTTTTTTATATGCATTGGACTTCGGATGTTACTTGCTTGCCCTCTTTTTCTTTTGTAGCTATGGGTTTGAGGGAAGCATTGAGGCTAAAGTCCTTTGATTCCAAGGAGCTGGAGATCCGGGCCACTAGGACGCCGAAAAGTGATCCGCCGTACCTCACAGTCGTGCAGGAGAATCTTTATCAAATTCGGGAGCCCGAGGCTCCGGAAGTTCATGGAGGTTCAGCTGGGAAAGGAGGTTCGGGCTCGGCTCCTGTGGCGCAGATAGCGGATGTTGCACCGGCTCAGACTGTGATGGTGACCGGCAGCGGTAAAGGTAAGGGTAAGGAAACTGGTTCGATCGGGTCCAAAGGGTCCGGTTCCAAGTTTGTGATCGATGATGAAGGTGTACATTTGTCTGTGGGGGATGAAGAAGAACGTGCTGAAAATTTAAAGGAGGGTGGCGATGATGATGAGGAAGAGGAGGAAGAGGAGGAGCAGCCTCAGATTAACTTGAAGAGGAAGAGGGCTCCGTCTAAGTCTGGTCCGAAACCTAGGCAAAAGAAGACGAAGACGGATCTTAAAACTATCACTCTAGATGACGATGATGACCAAGTTACTGAGTTTTCTGCTGCTGGAGGCGTGTTAGCGAATTTAGACGCTCATCTTCATGGGGGTCGTACCCCAAGGGACCATCCATTAAACATTCCGTCGAGCCCATTGTCCTTCGGGGGAGGTGCCACCAAGGTTGTCACTGATGTTCTTATGTCCGATCCCAAGAAGATCGAACCTTCTCCTTCGGGTAAGTTCACCACGGGGGTTGCTTCTAACGTGTCAAGGCCGAGCCCCAAGCCTGTTGATGGTGGGGACAGTGCCTCTTCGTCCCCTTTGTGGTTTAATACTGAAGCTGTTTTCTTATCACGGGAGTTAGGTTCGGGCGGCATTGAGGATATGGACTCAACTCGAGCATTGGAAAAGTACGTTCCGGAGTGGTCGCTGACGAACAAGGACCGGATAGTGGATGCTCTGTCGGCGAAAATGGCATTGTTTCATTTGGGGACTCCTGCTGAGCATTCTCACTATCGGAAGATGAGCGGCCCGGAGCTTGGGAATGCCCTTATGATAAATCAAGCTCAATCTAATTCATTGGTGGTGGAGTCGTACAAACGTTGGATCGAGTCGGAGTCAACTTGTAACAAGCTCCGACGCGAGATTGCCAACTTAAAAAATGAAGATAATGTTCGATCGAAGACGAAGCAAGAACTATCCTCTCTCCGGTCTCAGATTGAGCGTTTGAAGGAACAAGTTTTGGAAGCAAAAGAGGTTAACAAGTCCACTCAAGCTTCGGCTGCAGCTGCCTACGAGGCACGAGACGAAGCTCTTCAAGACTTGGAAATCCTTAAGTCGAAGTTTGGTGTTTTGGAGAAAAAATTGTCTGATGCGGAGAAAATGCATGCAGCTGAACTAAAGGAAGTGCAAACATCTTATGACCACCTTCTGGCCGATCATCATCGTCTGATGAGTGGTATGTCTACAACTTGTCTTTCAAAGGTCTTTTTTTTTTTTTTTTTTTTTTTTTTGCTATCTTACTTTTATCCTTCTGTAGATAATGAGGAACTCAAGAGAGCGCGTGACCGTGCGATCGAATCGCATGCCGCGACAATTGATGAAGCGAAAGGTACGCTAACTCGCTGGGATGCTGAAATGGTTGAGTTGTATTCTCAGACGTCGGAGCTTATGTTAACCAAGCAGTGGTTTCTGACGGATGGAGTTGCTTGGGTAGTCAAGTTGGTGCATCAGAGCCCGGAGTTGGAGAAAGTAGTTGCGGATTTGGTAAATAATGTTAACGCGGTCGGAGTGAATGAAGGGATTAAACAAGGTTTTAAAGCAGCTCATGAATCGGTACGTTCTGCCGAAGAGGTACCGGGGTATGACAAAGGAGCAGAGGATGCGCTAAATGTTGCGATAAAGGCCTTTGACAATTTCCACATCTCCATTCTCGGGAAAGTGGCGGAGGTGGTGGATAAACCATTGTCTGTCATCAAACAGGAAAGTTTGCTTCCCATTGTAAAGGATGACATTGAAGCCTGATGTTTAGTTCTGCTACCGTACAACTTTTGTTACCATATTTTTATAATGGCATGTAATTATACAATTTTAACTTCCGGCTTTATATATTATCGTAGCTTTGTACGAACTAGCGTTTTTTTTATCTGTGCCTGGCTACTTGGTTTTTTAATTTGCGTCCAAATTATTACTGTTCGACCAGGTTTCGTTCGGTCATCTTTGGTGACCGAGTCGTGATAGAGAAGTTTCTTGACTCCTTTACTTTGTCACGTTATTTTGTGATTGGATCACGTTGAATACGGATCACTTGCTTAATAGATTTTACTATATTTTTTTTTTAAACTATTTAAGCCTTCTCGATCGGCGCGAGGCATGGGTCGCGGCCCGTTTTGTGCACATTTATGGAGTTGTTCGAACTTATACGCATGCAATTCTTTATACTTATAAAAGTACAGATCGCTTTATTGATTTACTAATCATAGATCCGGGGAAAACCATCCCGGTTACAAATGGAAATAGAAATTTGTCGGGGCATTACCCTCCCGAATTACATACGGAAATTGGAAATAAAGAACAATAAAATAGCGATCTTTTTAGCCGTAGCAGGCCATTCACATGAAGCACTTTTTTAAATGCACCCCATTCCACGTCCGGGGCACTGGAGTTCCGTCAATCTTCTCCAACACATACGAGCCCTTATCGCTGGCTTCTTTGACTCGGTACGGTCCCTCCCACTTAGGGGTTAGTTTGCCAGGGGCTTCGATGCGGCTCGCATCGTTGTTTCGGAGCACGTAATCTCCGACCTTGAACTTGTAGAGTTTAGCCCGAGCATTGTAGTACTTCTCAATCTTTTTCTTGTACCGGGCTTCCTTGATTGTCGCGACGTTTCGGCGTTCTTCTAACAAATCAAGGTTGGACCGGAGTTCATGCTCGTTTTCCTCCCAATTCTTACACCTCTGGTTTGGGAGTCCGATCTCGGCGGGAATCACTGCCTCGGTACCGTAAGTTAGACTAAACGGTGTTTCTCCGTTGCTAGTTTTGTGCAGTGTCCGGTGCGCCCATAAAACGTTCGGTAACTCATCGGCCCAGCCTTTTCCTTCGTAACCAAGCCTCCTCTTTATCCCATCAACGATTCGTCGATTAATCTGTTCAACCTGCCCGTTACCCTGAGGGTGGGCAACCGAGGAAAAGACTTGGTTAATTTTTAGATTTTCACACCAGCGCTTGAATGGGTTTTCAGCAAATTGCTTTGCATTGTCGCTTATGATATAGAGTGGAAGACCGAATCGGCATACTATTTGTTCCCAAAAGAACCGCGTCACGTTGTAGCCGGAGATGATTGTAAACGGTCGAGCTTCCACCCATTTGGTGAAATAATCCACTGCGACTAGCAAATACTGAGCGCTTCCGCTTGATCTTGGAAAAGGCCCGACAATATCAACGCCCCACTTTTGGAAGGGCCATGCAGCAGTTACCGGTATCATTTCATTCTTGGCTCGGAGGCTGATTGGTGCGTGCTTTTGACACTCGTCACACTGTTGGAGCTCTTTTACCGCACTTTCATGCATCCCGGGCCAGTAATACCCTGCATTTTTTACTTTTGTTACAATCATCTTAGGTCCGGCATGGATGCCACAAATGCCATAGTGTATTTCCCTGATGATGTAACTGGCTTGCTCCGGATCCAGACATTTTAACAGGGGCCCAAGGAAAGTCTTCCGGTACAAGCCTCCTTCTTGCATCTGGTATTGAAGAGAGTTGATTTGGACCTTTCTTGCTTCCGCTTTATCGGTCGGTAAAACGTCATGCACCAAGTAGTTAATTATAGGCGTCATCCATGTTTGCGATGGTGCTTCGACCTGCATAACCTGCGGAGTTGCAATTGACGGTGCAGTCAAAACTTCCACTCTTACTTCTTTGGCTAGGTGACTGAATGATACCGACGCCAACTTGCTCAAGGCATCAGCCTTCTTGTTCTTGCTACGGGGAATATGCTCGACCTTACATGCTTCAAAAGATGCCATAGTTTGCTTCACTTGTTCGAGATACTCGATCATGCTTGCTTCCCTTGCCTCGTACTCCCCGTTTACTTGGTTTGCTACGAGCAATGAATCTACATGGGCAACGACATTTTTTGCTCCGACTTTTAGCGCTAGACGCAGACCAGCCAAGAGAGCCTCGTATTCAGCTTCGTTGTTTGAGCTTTTAAACTCCAGCCGGAGCGCGTATGTTATATCCGTTCCCTCTGGATCAGTGAGAATTAGACCCGCCCCTGCTCCTTCGGAACTAGAGGCTCCGTCGGTATACAAGGACCAAGGTTTTTCTGGAGCTTTTTCAACATCTTCCCGTCCTTTGTCTTCCGGAATTTCTACTAGGAAATCGGCTATTACTTGCCCCTTCAATGGTCCTTTGGTTCGGAAAGTGATATTGAACGCGCCCAACTCTATCACCCATTTTGCCATTCGACCTGAAACTTCAGGTCGACGGAGAACGTGCTGGATTCTCTGATCCGTTCGTACTTCAATTGGGTGGGCTTGAAAGTATCGGCGAAGCCTTCTCGAAGCATGGACTAGCGCCAGGGCCAATTTCTCCAAGTTTGAGTATCTTGTTTCATAATCTTTTAACGTTCGGCTTACGTAATAAATGGGGATTTGCTTCCCGGTACGGTGAGCAACTAGCACCGCACTGATAGCTCCAAACGACGCGGCTAAGTATACCGTTAGCACCTCATCTTCTTCTGGCACGGTGAGAGTTGGCAAAGTGCCCAGACAAGCTTTAAGCTCTTCGAAAGCTCGTGCGGCTTCTTCCGTCCATTTAAACTCCGATCGGAAGCTTTTTCTGAGGACATCCATGAACGGGAGCGACCTATCTACTGCTTTTGATAAGAACCGATGGAGAGCAGCTAATCGTCCGTTTAAGGATTGGATTTCCTTAACCGTCGTCAGAGGTTTCATTGTAAGAACAGCGTCAACCTTGTCCGGGTTGGCTCGCAAACCTTTTGACCCAACCATGACCCCCAGAAACTTACCTTCTTCTACCCCGAACGTACATTTTTTGGGGTTTAGCTTCATGTTGATGCTTCGGAGTCGGGTGAACGTTTCCAGTATATCTTTTAGCATGGTGGCCTCATCATGACTTTTGATCACGATATCATCAACATATACTTCTACATTTCGCTCGATCTGATCTTTAAAGGCTTTGCTCATCAGGCGCTGGTACGTAGCGCCGGCATTTTTCAAACCGAACGGCATCTTAGTAAAACAATACACCCCTTCATTGGTGACGAAGGCTGTCTTATCCTCATCTTCGACCGCCATTTGAATCTGATGATATCCTTTGTAAGCATCCAAAAAACACTTCAATCTGAACGAGACAACGGAATCAATTTTTTCATCGATTTCCGGTAGAGGAAAAAAATATTTCGGGCATGCATCATTTAAATCGGTGAAATCGATGCACATTCTCCATGAATTATCTTTTTTCCGCACCAGAACGGGATTTGACACCCATGTTTGATACCGGACTTCTCGAATGATTCCCGCATCTAGGAGGCTCTTAACATCTTTTGCGATTGCTCTGGCTCGATCCGGCGCCATGTGCCTTTTCCTTTGTGCAATTGGTTTGATTGATTCTTTCACGTTCAGGTGATGTTGTGCCATAGATCTGGGGACTCCCTGCATATCAGAGTGCTTCCATGCAAAAACATCTATCGAATTACTTAATAATTCCCATAGGAGCTTCTTTGTTCATTTTGGGAGCTGAGCACCAATAGCTACTTGTTGTTCGGGAAAATCTGGATTGATTGTCCAAAGCTCCGTAGGTACCTCGGACTTTTTGGAGCTCGTTTCCGCTGCATGTCTTACTTCGGCGACAAACGAGCTTGATTCTGAGAAGATAGTAGCAACTCCGGCCTCAGTAGGGAATTTAATAGCTCCATGTATTGTTGAACTGATTGCCCCGAGAGCTCTTAATCCAGGCCGTCCGAGTATTATGTTATGCGATGAATGAGTGCCAACAACCAAGTAAGTTAGTTGGACTGTCCGGCTTTTGTCACCCTCTTTGAATGTGGTCGGAAGGGTGATCTGTCCTATCGGGCGGACCACCTCTCCGGAGAAACTAATTAGAGGGGTGGAGACTTCAATTAACCTCACCTTTACTTGGGGGTTCAGCTGCTGGAAACACTGTAGATACATGATCTCGAAGGCGCTTCCTCCATCCACGTAAATTCGTCGGACCAAATGTCCGGCGATGACGGTCGAAATTGTAATTGGTCCGTCCCGAGCATCATCTGGATCGATCGGAGGGAAGTATGTTGGTTGGTGCATCCATGCTGCCATATGCTGGTTCGATCGTTTTACCCCTCTTGGCTCGGCTGACCGGATCATGTTGATTCCGGGCTCGGTGTTCGGATTATCAATTGCCGTTGTTGACTTCTTCCCGTCTTTCACTTCTTTCACAAGGTGCGAGAGTTTACCGGACCGTACAGCCTTTTCGATTTCTTGCTTCAGAGCCCAACATTCATCAGTTGTATGACCCTTGTCTCGGTGATATTCACAATATTTCTTGGAATGGCTGTCCGAGGTGGGTCGTTGCTTCGACGGCGTAGGGAAACGAGTAGTCTCCGTGCTGAGGATTTCACTTGGTGATTTGGTGAGCTCGGAAAAAGTGTTAAAACGCACGTTTCCTGTTCGGAAACTGCCTCGATCCGACTTCTGATACGGGCCACGGTTTCTGTTCCAACTGCTGCTTCTATCTTTTGGTGGCGACGCATTGCGTTTCCATGAAGTGGTTCGAGCCTTGGCATTTCTTGCTGTAGCTTCGCTCGGTTGACCGCAGGCACTTTTTCCCCGAACGAAGGCTCGAGCTCTCTCCATAAGCGTCTCCATAGTTTTTGGGAGATCTTCATGGAGTTTCTCCACAAGTTGATTGTTCCGAACTCCGTGACAGAACCCAGAGACTCGGAGTTGGTCAACCGCGCCACTTATCTGCATGCTTTCTCGATTAAAGCGGTCGATAAAATCTTCTACGGACTCTCCGTCTCGGCGCTTTATATGGTGAACCTCAGTAATGTCTTTTTTGCAACGTCGCTGCTGACAGAAATTTTGCAAGAAAATACGTCGGAAATCTTCGAAGTGGTCGATCGACCCTTCTGGCAACCCATCAAACCAAACCCTTGCCGATCCAGTGAGAGTTTGGGCGAACATAAGGCACCAAGCTGGCATAGGCCACTGCTCGACCTTAGCCGCTCCGGCAAACGCGAACATATGGTCGTCCGGGTCAGACGTTCCATCGTAAAACTTTAACGTAGGAGGCATCTTCAGCTTAGCTGGAAGTGGAGCATTGACGATCCGTAACGTGAACTTGGATTGGGAAGTCATAGACGTGGGGTGATATGGCATGAGCAACTCTTGATCTTGGGGGTTTAAACCCATAGATCCCTGGAGAAACAGGTCGTTTAGACCGTTATTCATCGGAGCACTTGTAACCGAAGAAAATTGTGTAACATGAGTTATAGGAGTGGAGATCATAGAACTTACCATAGATCCAGAAGCGAAGGTTCCAACAGAGACGGGATTTCCCCCTGGATAAACGTTGTTAAACAAATTTGCTCGGAGACTTTGCAACATCTCATCTCGTTGTTGCTGCTGCTGTAACTGACGCAACAGATCAGCATTCCTTAAAAGGAAAGCGTTGTCGAAGGTAGGTAATGGCGTGGCAACCGGGGCAGTAACAGACAGCGTGGTGACAGAACTTCCGCCTACAGGATTTGCAGCTGGAGGAGCCGACGCAGATCCTATCGAAGCTGCTGAGGCGACAACTGCTGTTGAAGCAGTTGTGGAGTTAGTGTTTCCTTCCCATATATCATTGTAAGATGGGAAAGTGCTGGTGGAGACTGTTGTCGTCGATTCTGCCATGATTTCAAATTAACGAGAACACAGAAACGAATTATGTGAATTCGAGGGGATGGCGCCACTGAAGACTCAAGAACCAGTTGGTACGACCTGGTCAGAGTAGAGCTTCAGATGACCAAGCAAGGAACCTGCAAGATCACAAGAGAACAAACACACCGTTAGCCTCGTCACAGGGAGGGGGGCCTCTCTGTGACCAAGCTCGGGCGTGAGAATAAGTATTTGTGAGGAGGAAATAGGTCAGCGAGAGAGAGAGGAGAGTTTAGAGAGAGAAAGTAGCAATTACCCCTTTTGGAGGTCCAAGTATGGTATTTATAGTCTTTGGGTGTGCTGACGTGGAAAGTTAGTTAGGGCCGGAACAGTCGCTATCATGGCAGTTATGGAGGTGGGACCCAGTTAGTTACGCCGCACCAACATATTTGTCCGGTTCGTATTATGGTGCATTGTCCGGTACGACCTTAATCTGCCATGATTCGGCTCTATTTGTGGCGGTGATTCGGTCCGGTCAGGGACGTATCCTCATCAAGTCTTATATCAGTTGGTTTGGGAGAAGATAACCCCATGACCTTCTAATGTGTATGCCATGGGTTGGAGTCTCATGTGGTGTAATTTGCTTGCAATTTGTTTCAGGTGAGCCAGAGATTTTACCATGGTTGGTCTTCGGGCGATGGGTTTCTCCTAGAATGGTGGGTGGGCTTAGTCACCAGTGTTGTCTGTATACGTAGGACGTGGATGACCTTTTGCCAATGGTTTGCCTAGGTGACCAGACTTATATAGTATTCATTAACCGTTAAAAAAAGTTACAATTAAATCTATTAGTTTGATTAGAATTTTGAACAACCCAATAGCTAAATATTTCAAATCATAACCAGGATAAGTAATGTTTTTTACAGTTCGATTAGTCCAAAAAATTATAAAGTTCATTGTTTTTATTTTATTTTGTGTTTATATTTTTTTTAATCAGTTTCTTGTTTAGTTGAACTGAAAAATTGCAAACGATTCAAGCAAGATCGAGCAATGTATTGCGTTCGGCTCTATATATTCAATTAGCAGAAAAATTAGTAAAATTTTGTGTTTATATTTTTTTTAATCAGTTTCTTGTTTAGTTGAACTGAAAAATTGCAAACGATTCAAGCAAGATCGAGCAATGTATTGCGTTCGGCTCTATATATTCAATTAGCAGAAAAATTAGTAAATTTTCGGCCTGTCTTGGTTCTTTCTTTTTGAGCGAAGGGGACGGACCCCAAAAAAACTTTCATAATTTAAGATAAACTAGTAAAGAACTCCGCGCTTCGCGGCGGGTAACTGTCATTCATTATTATATTCATAATGATAGTTCTTAAAACAACATAAAACTCACAAAGAAAAGTCACTAAAAGGAAACAAAAGGAAGGAAGTCTTAAACCTATTTCGTATTTACTGGTCACTACTATACCGATAATCACCGATACAAACGCTACTCCTAGGTTTGATCCTTTGTCCCTTGATTTTACCTAACTTAAGTCGTAACCAAATAAACTGCAATACAACATGACACATTTAGCACCTTCGTTAGTTAGTTGATTAATTATAAGATCAACAATAACAGTGAAGAAATGGTCATTCCATAGCAGTGGCGGACCCAAAAATCATTTGCTAGGGATGCGGATGAGGTGTTCAACCGTATTTTCAAGGGTTGCGGTCGGATTTTTTTGCCTAAAATATACACTAATTTTTTTTTCAAGGGGCGTGGCCGCCCACTCTGGCGAAAGGGTAGGTCCACCCATGTTCCATAGAACACTTACATAGAACATGTATGTATCATAAGTATGATACCATGAAGTTTCTCATTTTATAAAGCTGCAAGTCAAATACAACGTTTAAAATGATATATGATAATAATAATATTTGTGTAATTTAACTTAAATGAATACTATCAGTATGTAATAAATTATAATTATTCGGAAAAATACAATTTTAAGAACTCCCCTATCATACATGAAAACTTATATAATTAAACACAAATTGCATAAAAATTCAAGTGTATTCATATAAGAAGCAGCTTAAATAACTAAGCTTCTCTCCGTGCCAAGAGTAACAACTGTATTCTTCGGGTAACTAAATGCAAAAATGTATTGTGAACCTTCACACAAATTAAACGGGGCCACTGACGACTCCGAGCTGAAGTATCTTGCCAGACCCAACCGTGATGTGAAACCCTGTATTGAAAAAATCACATGCTGCCATTTTTTATATCCAAATTGACCCATTTGATCATTTGTAAATTCCTGAGCTTTCATCCTAATAAGAGTGACAACTATAGCATCAATCTCATCTACACAAAAGTAAGAGCCTGCACAATAAAGGACTTACTGTTGGTACTCAAAATCTTCTTACCTTTGTAGCCCATTACAAACATAATCACTGTCACCTATAGAACTTTTATTTGGAAATATTTATAATAAAAGTTTCAAAGGGGAAGGAAAAACAAACCTTCTTACCTATGTAGCCATTACACCATCAGCAACTGCTGCTGACACATGTAAATTTTGTCACAAAACCTAATCAAAACTCAATAGTATATTGTTAGAAAATACATTCCATGTAATCAAATGAAAACAAAAATTTGTAGTTGAACACATTTAGTTAATGTTCATCTTTAAACTATTTGACTGAGTTAATCAGACCCGTAAAACTATGTAACTCAAATCCCCAAAATGAAAAGCATTCACTGAAATCAACTTCAAACCATTACATGGGTGTTGGTAATCTTCTTAAATCGATCAAATAAAATGCAACGAATACCTAAACCAAGTTGATGACTAAGAAACCCAAGACCTTAGGTATAGTGACAATCAAATTGAACCAACCAAAACACACAACATAATGATTTGTAGAATTTGGCTAAATCACGAATATGGAAGTCATGTTGCCAATTGGTGGTAAAGGCGCATCTGGTCTTCATCATAGAACTCGTTGGCCTTCACAATTGCCTGAATACCTTCCGATCTCCCCATCGCCTGAATCTCGTTGTTTGTTTTCACATAATCTACCTTCGTCTTTTCTCCTATTTGTAACCCATTGGAGCCATTATCCTCACACACACTATTGTAAATGAAGCAATAGGTCAGAACTTACCACACTGTCGGTACCTTGGTGTTTGGCGTCTACACCAAAACGGGACATGCACAACATGTCTGACTCGCCGGAGTTCTGCTGGAACCCTAGGCGCTATGGTCTGCTTCGTTTTGAGTCAATAATCACCATTAACCTCTAGTATCAATGCCACTCGTCGTCGCTGGAACAGGGGGCTGAAGAGAGATGGTCACCGGAACAGGCTGGCATGGCTTCGATTATCTCTATCTCTCTTTCTTCTTCTCTCTACCGTTAATCTGCTCCCTTCCCTCGCTATGTTGGACAAAAAGAAACAGTGGCAGTACCGTAAATATGATTCAAAACTTGGTCAATTGGTGTACTGTTCCTAAGAATCGACGGTAATTGTTATTATACAAGCCGACAACTCTTAATAAAAACCTTTCGCAACCAAAAAGTCAAATTTCCTAAGAAGATTTTGGTAGACGCCTAAAGAAACTTGATTTGATCATTTTGGCCGGTTGGAATATAGTGCACCGAAAGGAATTAGTACACACCAGCGAACGTAGACAAAATGTGATTCGACCCCTCAATTAAAAAGTTCTAGAACGTAGAAAAAATATGATTCGACCCCCCAATTAAAAAGTTCTGGTTCCGCCACTGTCTATATTGACGTTTATCAGAATCAGATCTATAGAGCATAATTCTACACAATTACTTACAGTGCTAGACATTTCTAACCTAAAATTCCTGTAATCTAAGAACAAAAGTATGTAGAACTACAATATATCATTACGATATTGAGGTTAATTAATATCGGATCTGTAGAGAATAAAACTACACAATTACTTACAGTTCTAACATTTCTAACCTAATATTCATGTAATCTAACAACAAAACTATGTAGAATTATTAATAATTCATATCAATAACCGATGCAACAAAATCAGATCTGTAGAGCATAAAACTACACAATTACTTACAGTGCTGACATTTCTAACCTAAAATTCATGTAATCTAACAACAAAACTATGTAGAATTATTAATAATTCATACCGATAACCGATGCAACAAAATCAGATCTGTAGAGCATAAAACTACACAATTACTTACAGTTCTGACATTTCTAACCTAAAATTCATGTAATCTAACAACAAAAAGATGTAAAATTAGTAATAATTCATATCCGTACCGTTATCTCCGGAAGCTGACTCCGGATCATCACCGGAAAAGTTACCGGAGTTGGAGGATTTGGCGGTGATTGAAACGGAACGTGACGGAGAGTGGCGATCGGAGAATCTGTGAAGGAGTGATGAAGGAGATGAAGAGGATGACGGAACGACGTCGTTGAAGCGAGAAGTGGAAGTGAATGTTGAGAATGAAGGAGCAGATGAGGAAGCCATTGTTGTTGTTGATCAGAAAGGGTTGAGAAATTGGGAGTGGATGAAGGAGAAGAAAAATAGGAGAAGAATGGCAATATCGTAAATAACATTCAAAACTTGTCTAGTTTTTTCACTGTTCCTAAGACCCTTCATGTTTTGTTATTATATAAAATTTAAATACACTGATGAAATAGATTTTATGAGACACACCTTTTAGATTAAAATCTTACATATAGTTTGGGCCCTAAGGGTATACGGTGTCGACTAGGTGAAGGTCTTCGGCACCGATCGGTGACCACCGCCACAATTGTTTACCGATCAAGTTTAATGATTTTGGGGGCGAATCGGTGAAGGTGAAGGAAAAGGGGAGAGAGAGGGGTGTGTGGTGGGGTCCGTGCCTTCTCAACCAATCACACATTTTCCTTTTTTTAAATACCTTATCTAAAGTGTCTAACCACTGTTAACGTTTTTGAATAATAGGTAAACAAAATAGACAAAATAACATGGCACTGTTTGATTGGGTGATTTAAGAGTTTATCTATTCAAAGTATTTAACCGCTACCTACACCCTAAACAAGTGGGAAAAGAACCCTATCAGTGATCACATACTACCAACCCTAGTAGGCTAATGCATGGCACAAAAAGTAATGCAAGACATACAATTCACACCAAATTCTAGCTAGACAATTCTTATGCCATGTGCAATCTAACCCAAACAATGACAGATCAAATGCATAATATCCAATAAGAGATCAGTACCATACGGATTGAGATTTGCTACCATCCAAGCCCTTGAAATCCAAGCTCATCTACGGTTGTGATTAAGGAACCACCCAACTATATTAATAACTAATGCCACACATGTTCCCTACTCCAAAGACAACACCCACTTGAATTCAAACTCCTCCCACAACTTCGGTTCTTGTATGTTATGGTCATGGCTATAAGCTTTACAGACTTACCGAATTGGATGTATTTGTTTGATTGTCTTACATTTCATTTATTACTTTATGTAATAGCAAAGTTTAATATTCATTACAAGTTTGAGTTTAATAGAAAGATAGTGACAAATTCATCATATTATGATTTAAGTATGGATAATTTACAATATTGTGGTGGGATCATGTACAATAGAGGGTTAACGTGCGAATGATACAAATTGCATGATGTAAAGTAATTATCATTCTGCTACAATTTTAAAGAAGCATAATAGTTATTCCACTTTATTTTGTTGTAGTGTGATAATAACTTCGAAAGAAAGAAGTGGCTTGTTATTATATGTAAATATGGGATGACTGAGAAATAAAAGAAATATCTATGAGAGGTTGAGATTTTAACATAAATAACGCCAAATTATTAGTGTGTACATTATACATTATACATATAATACATATTACCAACCATAGGGTGGGAGCTGGCTACAAAGTCAATTTTTCCTACAAAGTGTAAAAAGTCATAAAACACCATAATATCAATCATAAAACACACCCAAAACACACAAATAACAAAGTGAAGATTACTAAAACACCATATTTGAGAATTTTGTATTGTGTTTTGGATGATAAGACTTTGATTATCGAATGACTAACACTAGTGTGTTTTATGTTGATTATCATGTTGTGTTTTATATTCATAGTTCTACGATGGTGTGTTTGAAGTCTTAATGGAATGTTAGGGTTTAGATATTGTGTTTTAGTGATTTTCACTCCGTTATTTGTGGGTTTTGAGTGTGTTTTATGGCTGAAATTGTGGTGTTTTAAGACTTTGTACACTTTGTAGGAAAAATGGACTTTGTAGCCGAACCCCACCCACCAACCATATTCATAACATGTGAATGAATAGTACTTTATTTTGTCTTTTTTGGTTTTCATTTTTGGATTTTATATTTTTTTATTTTTTTTTTGCATAACAAACTTGAAAGAGTTTAGTTTTTTTATTAAATTTTGTTTTACATATTTTTCAGATTTTGTCGTGATCCTTGTTTTTGTAAGCGCAGTATCCGGTTACAGAAGATTATCGATGTCATACAGAACTGATAGCAATAGTTAAGGGTGAGTCTGTAAGTGCAACTCTTGCTAGGTAACTGAGTTTTATCAGTTCTAGTAAACAAAGTCAAAAGCCCAAGTCAAAGATGTTGAAGCATAACGGAGTCCGAATTTGTATGGATCAAAGGAGTCCAATTTACAACAAATTCGGACCTCTCTTGTGTCCGAGTTTGTTGATTTAAGTTCAGGGTTTGCTTGTTTGTTTGTTGTCCGAATATATGATGTTATATTTGAACTAGATATTATTTATGGTGTCTGAGTTTGTTGCCCTAGCCTATATATATATGTATAGGTTAGATTAGGGTAATCAACTCTCATAAATTCTTGTAATCCTTCATTAGTGTGTGCACATTCTATAGAGAGGGAGACTATGTGTTAGTGAGAGAAAGTTAGGTTTAGAACTTAGTGATCTAAACCAACTCGTAGAAGATGATGTATACTCTTTCGGTTTATAAATCTGTGATGAATGATTCAATAATAAAGGGATTCATCTTCTACATCTTTTTATCTTTTATGTTTTTGATGTTTCACGTCTTGAATTGATGGCAGTGGATGTTGTTCGTCATCAATCCAGGGGGTCCCCGGGACTTTTAGTGGTATCAGAGCATGGTTACCGATTCGGAATGGTCTAACCACCTTTCGAATCACCATTGCTCTTGATTTTGATGTTTGTTTCCGCCAAACATCATGGAGACGTGAAGATTCTTCAGATAACTTGAAGAAATTGAAGTTGTTCGTCGACTGAGATGGTTTTCTTGTTTTCCAAGTTGCTGCAGATCTGAGGTTTGATCTGAAATTGCTTTGTCCGGATTTCTGTATGTGTTAGAGATTCAGAATTTATTGTCCGAACTTGAGGTTGTCCGAACTTGTTCCTTAAGTGTTTATTAAAGACCTTGTGTGAAGTCACGCTTGGAAAATAAATTCGGAAGTTTGGTTGTCCGAATTTGGAAAATCCGAATTTGATTCCGAATTAAGGTGTCCGAATTTACTTTTGGATCCTGTCCGAATTTAGAAGTCCTACATGTCCGAATTTATCTTTGTTCCTGTCCGAATTTGTGGGATTAATTTTTGTCTGAATTTGATAAGAGCCTCGAGTTCTAATTTGTTTCATTGATCTTATCCAAATTTGTGTTCCTAGTCTAGTCCAAATTTGGGATTTAATTTAATTGTTCCGAATTTGTGAGTTTGGGTTTTGATCCAATTTTGTTTTATCATCTCACATTGTTCCGAGTTTACCAGTGTATTCCGGTTTATTGGATTTGTTCCTGGTTTTAGGTGTTCTCCGGAATAAGTGAGGGTGTGGAGAAAAAAAAGGCATGAAAATGTCAAAATTCCATTTTTCATAAATGATGGATTTTGATAAGTTTGATAAGTAGAGTGTTTGGGAAAATTTAATGAAGTTTTTTCGAGAATTTTTTGTTCGGTAGTGGCGGTCCACGGATATTTACAAGATTCTCGGTGTTGGAATTTGGCTCTTACTAGAGATTTGTGTAACAAGTTAGGACTATTATCGAGCATTAGAGGTGAATAAAATAAGACTTGGTTGGACTTTGAAAGTTTATAAAGAAAGAGGGGGAGTTAAAATTTCCTCTTTTCTTCGTAAATCTAAAGCTTGTGCATGAAAAAGCTCGTGTGTGATGGAGTTTTGTCAAGTGTGTTTGTGTTTTTAATCAAGTATTGAAATGATGAAGTTGATTTCTCAGTTGACGACTAGTTAAAGATTGAGCCTTATTAGATGTTGTTTAGAGTAGAGAAGATTAGTTTCTTAGTCCCTCTTCCAAGACAGTTGCTAGTCTGTTCTCGAAATAATGTGGTGCTTCTTGATTTGAGGGGAAGATCGGAGATGAAAGCCATCAGGGATTCAGTGAATTTGTGAAGATAGAAGATTGATTCATGAATATACGTGACGAGATGAGATCATACATGAAGGGTTGAAGACTTTTGATCAAGATGGTGGATGTACATTTACGGAGTTCAGTTTGTTATTAAGTTATCAAACAGAACTTCATGTCTTAGTGAAGTTTGAAGTGTTCAAGGTTGGGCATTGGAAATCAAATGTTTCTTTCTGCTGCTGGTTAGGTTTGAAGATTAAGGTTTCGAGCAATGTTCTTACATGAGGATTGTAGGATGGTTCGCGTTAACTTGACTCGGGAGTAGTTTGAGGGGGAGGATATACATCGTTTGATGTTGGATTCTTCAGGTTTCACAAAGCGACCATTTAAGTAATCATCAAGAAGTCTTTTACTAGAAGAGTTGAAGATCGTTGTGCTCTGCCGGAAAGATCAGGTCTCAGCCAAAGTTGAAAGCAGGCATAACATCATCAGTCAAGGGGAGTCTGTAAGCGCGGTATCCGGTAACTGAAGATTATCGATGCCATACAGAACTGATAGCAACAGTTAAGGGGGAGTCTGTAAGTGCAGCTCTTGCTGGTAACTGTGCTTTATCAGTTCTAGTCAACAAAGTCAAAAGCCCAAGTCAAAGATGTTGAAGCATGACGGAGTCCGAATTTGTATGGATCAAAGGAGTCCGAATTTACAACAAATTCGGACCTCCTTGTGTTTGTCTTAATCATGCTTGTCCGAATTTGTATGGAGTAGTCCGAATATAGTATAATTTCGGACCTCACTTGCGTCTAAGTTTGTTGATTTAAGTTCAGAGTTTACTTGTTTGTTTGTTGTCCGAATATATGATGTTATATTCGGACTATATATTGTTTGTGGTGTCCGAGTTTGTTGCCCTAGCCTATATATATGTGTGTATAGGTTAGATTATGGTAATCAACTCTTACAAGCTCTTGTAATCCTTCATCAGTGTGTGCACATTCTAGAGAGAGAGAGAGAGACTATGTGTTAGTGAGAGAAAGCTAAGTTTAGATCTTAGCGATCTAAACTAGCTTGTAGAAGATGATGTATACTTTTTCGGTTTGTAAATCTGTGATGAATGATTCAATAATAAAGGGTTTCATCTTCTACATCTTTCTATCTTTTATGTTTTTGATGTTTCACATCTTGAATCGAGGGTGTTGGACCGTTTTTTGACCCTAAAAGTCAGTCAGAGTAGCTCATCTTCATGTATGAAGGCGGAATCAACATATATGAAGTTACAACAACATATCCTTTCAATTCCTATCTTTTTATTGCTTTCTGATGAAATTTTGACAGAGTTTCGGCTCCCAAGCACACACATACACCTTTTTCACTAATGAACCACTCAACCTATATATAGAGTTTCTGGTCCGCTCATAAGACATGCCAAATGAGCGATCCAGAACACTTGACATATAAGCGATCCACATAAGACACATGAGCGGTCCAGACTAATACAATGACACATAAGCGATCCTAACCCTATTTCACACAATATTTACACTTTGACCTCCTGTTGACCAATCTTGACTTCAGACTTTTTGTAGACGCAGTCAACAGACATTCCGTGCACTAACAGACTCCCCCTTGGATGTTGACGTAGTCTTCAGCAATCTTCAGATCCGTAGTCTTCAGTCTTAGTCTTTTCACCAACTCTGTCTATCTTCACAAGCATTCTTCACAGGTTTCAGCATCACCTTGCTCTAACTTCAACTTCCCTTTGACTATCGATCCAGACTCCCCCTTTCACAAACTCCCCCTCTCGATATGCTAGAATCTGAGAAATCTGGTTCAAGCTTTAACAATTAGCTTCCATTTGGGAATAATGAAGTTTACAACCTGTTAACCTGCACATCCTCTACCTCAACATAAGTTTCACAAATTTATAACAATTGAATTTAGTAAACTTACTGGTAGACATCATTAACACAATCAATCATACTAGTTACATCAAGTTCAAATGAATGACCTTGATAAACTAACCACACAGTCTTTTAAAACATTTGTATATGACATTCAAAGTATTCAACATATTCTCCCAATCCAATTCATCATGTTTAGCACTTGGAATTTTGAATATCAGCTCTTCAACATCAGTTGTCGAAAATCTTTTTGAATTTTTTTCAAAACTTTATGCTAAAACACACTAAAATCTTTTTGGATTTTGAGTTTAAAGAAATGCAGTAAACAAATATATACAAACAATATTTTTTGTGAGTTTGTGTAAGAGGATCATATCAGTTTATGAAACAAATCACTAACACCATTAAGCTTTAATCATTTTAAGCTCTAAACGATTCACCTTGATTGACGATATGTTTGTCCTCTTAAGCTCAATCTAAAAACTTTCAAAATGCTTACCGATACGTTAAGGTATATTAAGATAGCACTAAAATTCTTATGGACCCCACGATCTCAGCATATCCCCTCATCATGCAATACACTGACTCAAGCAATGCCTTTAAACTTTTATCGACTGTGATTTGTGCGAAAATAAAGCAGAATGTTTAAACATTAACAATCAGGTCGATACTTCCGTATACGCAGAGAAAGTCCAATGTTTAAACAAAATAAGAAAATAAAACAAGTTGAAGTTGTTTAGGCTTTAACCACCAGGTCGATACTCCCGTATACGCAGAGGTGATCCAAAGCTTAAACGAAACACCAAAGAAAATAAAGCAGAACGTTTAGGCAACAACATCCACGTCGATACTCACGTATACGCAGAGGATGTCCGATGCTTAAACAAAATAAAGAAATAAAACAAGTTTAAATCTTTGCAAAATGAAATGCACAATCACAGCGACTTTTCAGCAAAGTTGTGAAAGTTCACAAACTTAACCAGTTTTATGTCTTTCGACAATCAGCGATTACTGAGTAGGCACACAATCAAGAAGGACAAAACCAAGTACTATGCTTTTGACCATGTTTCCCACTAGAACTAGGCTTTTTCATTTATGTTTGTATCGTTATCGCAAATCTACTAGTCTAGCTGAGCCTATCGTCACATCATTAGTGAGATCGCTTATCACATTTGACATTACATTTCTTTAGCATGCTGTGATAGTTCACTGATTTTCTATCATTTCCTCTTTTTCACAACAAAACTCATTTTCATTTTTTCAATGTTTTTGACATTTTCAAATTTTCTAATTTTTTTCAAAATTTTTCTCCCCCTAAAACCAAAATATGTTTCAATTTTGATTTTCAAGGAAAATTTGAAAACAAACTATACAAGAAACGTGACAAACTGATATCAAATCACTTCAATTCGCCATCCACTTTGCATAAACAATCAGAACTCCCCCTGACAACAAACTATTTTCCCATTATGATTTCAAAACACTTAAGTTTGTTTTAATCAAATGGTTTTTCCGGAAAATTAGTTTTGTTGAATTAACAAACCACTTGTTGGTTAGGGAATTATTTCATCACTATTTTCTCCTTTAACCATTTTGAAAGATTTAACAATTCAAGATTCTATCAACACAAACACTAGTAGAAAATCAAGTACAACTTAATGTCCCTGATTTACCACATGTAAGTTGAAATATCACAGTTACCAATTCTGTGAATTTCTCAAGAAAGATGCCGATACCTGCTTCACACTTACCAACCTGGAAGCTCCGGCAAGTCAGATTTTTCTATTTGAAAAGTTTCACCCAAGCCTGACTATCTTTGGGTGATTTAGAATTCTTGTTCAACAATGGTGGAAAATTTGCATCATCCATTGTTAAACCTGAATTCTCAGATTTTACCTCAACACTAAGCTCCTCTGGCTTTGATGAACCAGAATCATGGCCTGAATGTGGCTTGTCTGACTTTGAGGAGCCAGATTCATCGCCGACAACCTTCTTTTTCTCCGTTTTCTCTTTTGTCCTCAGATTTGCATCTGAAGAATTCAATTTACTTGGCTTTGCAGTCGAGTGAATTGATTCATCAGAACTTTTATTCAAACTGTCCTTTGAACCCGAAGATAAAATTTTCTCGAGATACTCTCTCATCTTCTTCCTTTTCTTTCGCAGTCTGTCTTTCTGCCCTTGTGAAAGTTTAACTTTCTTTTCTTGAATTGTCTGATCCTGAACTTTAGGTTTTAGAACCTTCTGTTCATGGGGCTTGACGTTGACTGGCTTCTTTGCCATTCTTTGAGATTCAACCCTCGATCTTCCCATCGATTTCCTCGAGCAATCTCTGGCAATATGTCCTCTTATATGACAATTATAGCATCTTCTTGTTTCATAACTCCAATTCTGGCAGTTAACAGCAATGTGTCCTTTCACACCACAAGTGTAGCACACTCTGTTATCGTACCATTCACCACTTTCACACCATATGCTTAGATAATAACATTGTCTGGCTTTGTGGTGATCATCACTCTTCTTGAAAATTTGTTTTGGCTTTGAAGCACTGTGGTCAAACCTGCACCACTTATTACTAACACTTTGTGAGTTTTCATTTTTAAATTTTTGTGATTTTTGATAATGATTGGATGACTTATCTGATGAGCTTTTATTTTCATTATTAGAATTTTTCAAATTTTTATCTTTTTGTTTCTGTTCTGCATTCTTCTTAACAGGTTTTTGTTTAGAACATTCACCTGTTTCAGTAGATTGCAAAACAGTATTTTTAAATTTTTCTTGTAAATCTAAAAATATTTTTCTTTTCTTTTCTTTTTCATCATCAGATATTTCATCACAATCTTCAATTTTGACTTTGTCAAAATTTGTGACATTATCACTTATTGGAACTGAATTGATCGGTTTTGGACACTCATATGGTGCCGAAGTCACAAAACCTTTCAATTTAACTTCAAGCTCTTTGATTTTCATCCGAGCTTTTTCAGCTTCTTTTTCAAGCTGAATGATTTTAGCAAGATGAGAATTGATTTCAATTTGTTTTTGAAGATTATCTTTACCAAAAATATCTCTCTCATCTTCTAAAATCTTTATTTGATTTTGAAAATCTTTTTCAATTTTTAATTTTTCATTTTCAACAACATTTTCTTTTTCTTTAAAATTTTTAATTTCCAATGTCAAACTGTCCAAATCACTCAACAGTTTGACATTTTCTGACATCAACTTTTCACAATTTTCTCTCATTTCAAGAATCTGTTTACTATCAGATTCTTTCTCATCCTTCAAGCTTTTGATTTCCAATGTTAAACTTTCTACATTCTTCAGAAGTTTGACATTGTCTGTTTCTGATTTTTCGCATTTCGAGCATTTTCCATTCATCTTTCCATCATCAACTTCTTTCTTTGTTTCCATCTTGTATGTTCCTGCACAGAAAATTTTAACAAAATCAAGAGGATTCATATTTTCATCAATATAACAACCCCTCTTAATATCGTATCTCATAACATTTTTTGCTGCAAGACATACAGTGATTCGTTTTCTCATTTCAATGATCACATCCAAATCTATCTTTTCTGATTCTCCTTTTATTTCATCCAATAACTCCCTTTTTCTTGAATCTTTATGACTCCTATGATTTGTTATTGTATTTATGAAACTTCTTAAATCAAAACGTGATAAACTAGAATCCCGTTTCAGTTCATTCACGAATTTATCCCATTCCAAAGGTAAAGCATTAACAAATCTTGAAATTTTTTCATCCTTTGAAAAATATATCCCATGTCTTTCTAACTTGTAAACTAACTCATCAAACCGTTTTACCAACTTCTCCACTGATTCATTCTTCATACACAACAAATTTTCGAATCTTTTAACATAAACATCCTTATCACCTAATCTTCCACACCAAGATTCACAAATCTAATCATTTAAATTTTCAAGATTTTTGTTTTCCTTTTCATCAAACATTTTGAATGTACCTGCAAAATCAGACATTACTTAGAACAATTTTCGAGATTTTTGAAAAACAGAACCACAAAAGCGAACCAATCTGTGCACGTGACAGATAAGCGGACCAAACAGGTTCAGATAAGCGAACCAATAAGCAAAAATCAGTTCGGGCGGATCTGATAATGTATGTAACAGCGAACCAGAAAGTGTATTAAAAGCGAACCAGACTATGTCTGTTCGAGCGGACCAGACTTGTTCGTTCGAGCGAACCAAGTAATGATCGTTCGAGCGGACCAGATAGTGTCCGTTTGAGCGGACCAGTCAAATGTCAGATAAGCGAACCAACTGTGTCCGGATAAGCGGATCAAACAAGTAATTACAAGCGGACCAGATGTGATTTATGAACAGACCTATCGATGTCCGTAAAAGCGGACCACAGTTTTTAACCGATTTTGACCATTTTTAATCCAAGTTTTAATCTGAAACATTCAAGGATTATTCTATACACAATTCCGATCACAATGATATGTTTATTGTTCAATTTTGACCGCAAAATCGTTCCAGATCTGATAATGAATTTTCTGTTCGAAAACTGATCGAATTTTCTTAAAATTGATTGAGTTTTACTATGTTTTAAGGTCTGATATTGTTATAGATTGATTAAAAGACAAATTCGCTCAATATACTTGAACTTCAGATCATTCTGTCCGTAGAAACTTGTATAATCCGAAGAAAAAATAAAAGAGAAATAGAGTAGAAATGAGATAATAGTGTCGAATCAGCTGATGTATTATGAACTCCTCGTCCTGAAGCTCTGATACCACTTGTTGGACCGTTCTTTGACCCTAAAAGTCAGTCAGAGTAGCTCATCTTCATGTATGAAGGCGGAATCAACATATATGAAGTTACAACAGCATATCCTTTCAATTCCTATCTTTTTATTGCTTTCTGATGAAATTTTGACAGAGTTTCGGCTCCCAAGCACACACATACACCTTTTTCACTAATGAACCACTCAACCTATATATAGAGTTTCTGGTCCGCTCATAAGACATGCCAAATGAGCGATCCAGAACACTTGACATATAAGCGATCCACATAAGACACATGAGCGGTCCAGACTAATACAATGACACATAAGCGATCCTAACCCTATTTCACACAATATTTACACTTTGACCTCCTGTTGACCAATCTTGACTTCAGACTTTTTGTAGACGCAGTCAACAGACATTCCGTGCACTAACAGAGGGCAGTGGATGTTGTTCGTCATCGATCCAGGGGGCCCGGAGACTTTCAGAAAATATTAGCAGATTCTACGAAATTGAAAAGGTTGATGGTTTAAGTCATTTCTATTTTGATTATCATTGTTTAACTAATTGTATTTGTGTCCAGATTTTTCTCAGGTCGCATTATAAGTGTACATTCAAAAAAAATTTATACAAAATAATACATTTCTCGAATAACAGTTTTGAAGATCAAAAATAGTTTTGAAAAGTGTTCATTTGAACTGTTTTTGGAAGTGATGATTGTGTTTGTAGGTTTATCGGAGTTATTGGTGGAAAGGATTAACAAAATTTTAAAATTCTTTCTTTCCTCTAAACTCGGGATTTAGTTGTGGTTTGTTACCAAAACAATCAGTGTACACGACTTGTGTACGGGACCATATCATAGGTTGTCTACAAGTTAATCAATTAAGGGTACTCTCCATACAGCACAGCGTGTGCGGCTAATTCTACCAGTGTGCGGCCCAGTTATATTATATTGGTGTGCGATTAAGGATAAAGGTGTACGGACCAAGTTTATGTTTGTGATAAGCCCAAGTCTACTGAGTGTGTAGTCCAACTAAGTGTGCGGCACATTAAAGTTGTGTACGATCCAGTATAAGCTGTGTGCGGCCCAACATAACTTTGTGTAACCCTAATTGAAGTGTACGATACTCTAGGAATTTAGTCTGGATGTTTGATTGGACAAATTAACATCTTATTAAAATTGAAAAATATCAACAATTAAGTTAAAATATTATTCTATCATTACTGACAGTTTATATTTTCAAAAATGGAGCAAATTAATCAAACATCTGTCACTGAAAAGGTTACAATTAATCAAGATATAGACAATGTCATTGGAACAAATAACAAGATTCCAAGTTTGCTGCTAGGAGGATCATTTTCTAAATGAAAGTTTTGCTTCATACAACATATGAAATCAAGGGTCCCAAGGCTTGGAGATCGATCTGCAGAGGACCAGCTGTTATCACTTACGTGGTAGATAAGAAAAGGGAACTACTGTCGTCAAACTTGTATCAGCTTATGATGGTGAAGACTATGAAAAGATAGAAATTGATTATAAGGCTCTGGCTATGTTTCATTCTGCCTTAGCTCCCGAAATTGACATTGGGGTTCGTGAGGAAAATCTGCTGAAGAACTGTGGAATGCTCTTTTGGCTATGTATGAGGGAAATGAGGAGATGAAGGAGAGCAAAAGGGAAATGTTGACTCAACGATTCAACATGTTTAATCATTATCCTGGAGAGTCTCTTGAAAACCAGATTCAAAGGTTTATTGCTTTGATCAGTGATATGAGGACACATGACATGATGCTTGAAAATTTCGTTGTCAACAAGAAGCTGCTTAATGGTCTTCCACGAAATTGGGATACAAATGTCATCTTAATTAAACGAACAAAAGATCTCACTCGAATGAGCCTTGCCGAACTGATTTCTCTTCTAAAGTCCTATGAAATGGATGACAAGCAAAGATATTGTCACACCCTAACTAATGGCGGAAACATCGGGATGAGACGAACAAATTGCTCAAAACTTCATAACACTATGTGACAATATAAATTAAATTCAAATTTCATTTCAAAGCTAGATTGTCATACAAGATTAAAAAAGAACAACATTGTCTCAAAAACATATCATTGAAATAACAAAATTAATCTAGGTGTGTATCTAAGTCCACCTAAATTGCATTTCTTCTCAACAATATCTCGTCAATTAACCTGCAACATGTATTAAAATATATCAACAAAAAGTTGGCGAGTATACAAGTTTTGTTACATAGCATGTCACACCCCCAAAATACCACCTAGGGAATGTCCCTGCTAGGCGTGTGACATACCAACAACGAGCCACTAATTACATTGAACCCATACAAGTTTCTAAATGAAATACTCAATCATTAACGAAAAATTTCATCAACAAGTTTAAATGAAAACCAACATGTTCAGCGGAAGCAAATAGGAAACCAAAGTTAAACTGTTTCAAAACCAATGTATAGTATCAATAGTTCAAACACATGAATCCCTCCAGTCGACCCGTGACCACTCCAGCTACTCCAGACAGCAAGTTCCAAAACCAAGACATCTAACGACCTGCGAGCATGCAACAAGTGTATCAGACAACGCTAGTGAGTTCATAGTTTTGTGAAAACGTTAGTTACCAAGTGTTTAGTTCAGTTCATTGAATATAATGTTGATAATACCCCGAATACAAGACGGCTCCTGATTTACATTGCCCTTTCTCCAATGCTCCTATCAAAGCATTGGTCATGACTAGGTCATTAGTTCACACCCGTCCTCTCTGGTACGGGGTGAGGGTGCCAAACCTAAGTAGCGCTACCAACTAATACCTTGTTACCTCTCAGGTAACCAAACAACACGGAGGGACTTTAATGGTGATAGGATGAGTATATTATCCAACATACCAGATTTACCCAAAAGACATATTCCTCTCAGGAATACCCATGATTTACCCAGAACCAATCCCTCTCATGGATACCCAAAGACTGTCCCAACCACCGAGACGCATGCTCAAGAGAGATGAACTCACCTCAGTTTGCTCGGTAAGACCAGTTACTTAATCACACTTAGTTAATCAAAGCCTATGATGTTCATATACATACAACAATCAGTTTGCATCCAAGTTGATCACGTTGTCACGCACGAAAATTACCATAAAGCATGTACAATGTACTCTAGGTTCATCTACTACTCATCAATTAATTATATAACACAATCATACACATAATTAGTACACATATCCATAATGGGCTCGGCTCCAAACCACAGCCCAAAACCTACTATCCGAGAGGTGCGGCCCAACAAGTGTTCGGCCCAAATGCATATGTGTGTATAAGTGGCCCATCGAAGTCCAAACCTAATTTATAACATGACTTAATGTTGCTACAGTTTTGTACTTTGAGTTGTGTCATCCCATTAGGCTTCGGTCCACACAATCCAGCCCACTAACGTCTCACAGTTTTATTCCGCCCCATTGATGAGGCCCAATCTCCGTTGGAGTGGGCTGGCTGTTTCGTTTGGTCCGAATGATGGTGTGAATCCCAATTACATTATGTATTACAAGTCCAATTCAATTTACCCACTAACTCAAAAAAACTCCTTGTTATCATTAATATGTAATCAAAGTCATACATGTCACTTATATGAATCTTATGATCATGGTACTTTCTAAACCGACTAACAGTTCCTCTAATAACCCAAAACAATAACTCAAATATTACTAGTTCATATAATCATGTTCACACCAAATTATAGCCCAACATATAACATCATCAACATTATCAGTAAGTATTTAATCAAAACCAACATTACACAATATGTCATACTTTTTATTGTTGTAACCCTAAGCAATATAACCTACCCTAATCATGCATAACAATCCATGAATAAAATCCAACCCATACCCGATTAGCAAATATCATGAAATATCAACATCATCACTCAACATTAAACACACTAACAGGTTTCACAATTCATCCGTTATTATTCGCATCATCCATACTTCAAACATAAACAAGCATAGCTAAACAATATTAAACTCATTATCATTATCATATATACGACCCATACGTATGATCAATACACGCAACAAATAACCAACACCGTCTAATCATTCACTATCACATATGAATAATATCACACAAATATGAAAGTCAACAAGTAAGAACCACTAACCAGAAACCTGACTGATCAAGATGCTATCTCGAACAGGGGGGGGTCCTCTTCTGCCGTACGTAAAAATATAGAGGAGGGTAGGGTTTGTTTGAGTTTATGATAATAATCAACCTAATACATAACTTAATATAATCAATGGTTTGGGCGATTACACTATATCCGGAATGGGCTTGAGTCCATTCACTTGGGCCGACACATAGTGTCACGGTTTGGGGTGAGCTACAGTTGTCATGTGGGCTACAATTGTTATGTAGGCTACGTTCATAGTGAGCAATATACAAATACATGTAACATAAAATGGTACATGTAATGTGCAATGTACAAATACATGTAACATAACATAAAATATCATGTAACATAAAATAGGGTGTGTGGGCTCGGCTCGGATTGGACTTCAAGTGTTATGGGCCGAGGAAGTCAATCAATACATGAGGTATTTTCAGTCCATTGTACAAAGTGTGCGATACAGAGATCACGTGCGACAAGACAATATTATACATACTTAAAACATTTACGTAACACATTTATAATTCACAATTGTTCAAATACATTTACCATTCCAAATAGAATGCACGCAAATACATTTACCATTCCAAATAACATGCACGTAAATACATTGAAGCATAAAGCATGAGAAGGGATCAGTTCAAGGGAAAGACTCTACAAAATACAGGTTGTCACATAGCATAATATAGAATAAAATTGTTTAAAGTCTCATATCCAACATGAATCATAATTTGCAAGTTTACAAGCATGCCGAAACGGTATACTATATGTTCAAACCCAAGAATCCAACGCGTTAATATAGCCTATCCCAACGAATAACGGGAGGTTAACATGTTTAACTTAACAATACCCCAAGTTTCGTGGGCGGTGCATTAATCCTATAGCGTTATAATTGTTAAGGTAGGCTAGCAAAGTTAATGAAGCATATATCGACACAAATAGTTTACATTAGCATACAAGTCTAACAAGCATCATATAGTTTCATGTTAAGCATGGATAGAGTTTAAAATAGTTTCATGTGAAGTGTAATTTTGTATAGCATACATGTTGCACCCAAAAGTGATAAAAAGGAAAACGGGATCGAGTATACTCACGGTTTTGCAAACTTCCTACTTGATATCCCGCGAGTGTTTGTTTGTTTAGTTTGGAGCACCTTGTCCTTCTACACGAAGAAACATAGGTGTGTGAGTATTGGAAGTTAACAGAAGATTATAGATTCGGAGTTTCAAATACATGAAAGTATACATATGAAAATAATCATCTAACACACATGACACTTGTTCTTGACACTATGAAACTCGAAAGAGTTTTGAATGTTTTCATGGAACAAAGTTCCATTAGAATCATGACAAGTTATCAATGACTAAGATGATGTAACCTACTATCTTGACAAATGACCATTAGTTCATCATCAAGAGTTTGGTTTCTTGAATATATTATACAAGTTATATTAGTATATCATATATCATATAGGTCAAATATGAGGTAGGATGATAAATCCACCATTTAGGAACTTATTTGTATCATAGAATTCATGCATGAGGTAGGAAGAACAAGTCTTCCATTTAGGCACCTCTTTGTTCACCACTACACTTATTGTTATAAACAACAAGGAGGGTCATGAACTTACAAGTAAGAAAGGAATAAGA
>JARYGA010051835.1:0-35815 GCA_030545235.1 Helianthus tuberosus | reverse complement strand
CGGCTAATCTCTGCATCTCTTTGATTGTTCGCGGTGACGGCATCCGCTCTATGGCTTGAACTTTTTTGGGGTTAACCTTGAAACCGCCGTTTGTAACCACGAAGCCTAAAAACTTTCCTTCTTCCATGCCAAAAGAACACTTTGATGGATTCAGCTTCATGTTCACGCTTCTCAGAGAGTTAAATGTCTTCTCGATGTCCTTTAACATCTGGTCCTCCTCAGGACTTTTAATCACGAGATCATCGATGTAGACTTCGATATGCTTTCCGATGTCATCAGAAAATATCGTATCCATCAGGCGCTGGTAGGTTGCTGTAGCGACTCGCCCAAAAATGTCCTAAAACGCTCCGCAAGTGAAAACCCGAACCCCTAAAACTCTAATCCTTGTGAAAAATCAAGAAAATCGGATTTTTCAAGTTGTCGCGGGCCGCGTAAAACATAAGTAAAGTTTACGCGGGCGCGACAACTATGTATGTTCCGGATAAGCATGAAGGCCACGTAGCATGACACGCGTCAACCAGACGCCTACGCGGGCCGCGTAGGTGTTCCTTCAAGTTTACGCGGGTCGCGACGCACCCCAGTTTTCAGCCTATAAATAGAGGACGATAATTTCATTTCAAATCGTTCAATTCTTTTCTTTCTCTTGTTCTCTTGTTCTGTCATTCTAATGTCAAAACTTCTAAATCCCAAAACTCTGCCCGTATTAGGGTAATAACTCTAATCACTGGTACGATACTTTATCCGATTGATTAAAACCGATCCAATGGCTGTTTAAGTGCTGCCAATATTTGGCTATACTTTGTCATTCGTTGTGAAGGTTTCGATCTCGTGATTATCGTTAAAGTTGAATTAAGTTAATACACTAATACGAGTTCCATTGTATCTAGAAATTAGAACTCGTAATCAGGGAGCTGCTAGAATACTTAGCAACTAAGTAAACTTAATAGCTAAGTAAACTTAATAGTTAAGGAAATTTAGCAGTTAAGCCAGCTGAGTAGATTAATTAATCTGCTAATTAAGTTAAGTATGATTAATTAAGTTAAGTATGATTAATTAATCAGTTAAGCGAGATTAATTAAGCTAAGCGAGATTAATTAAACAGCTAAGTAAGTTATTTAGTTAAATGGATAAGTAAACTTAATGGTTAAGGAAACTTAATGGTTAAGGAAACTTAATGGTTAAGGAAACTTCCTAGCTAAGGAAGGAATCTGCCTTACCTATAAATAGGAAGCTTAGAATTCATTTTTTCTTTGCTCATTCCTTCTATTCTTCTCTCTATACGTTGGTGTTCTAACCAATAATCACCAAAGCGATGTTCTGTCCGATCGATTCGGGAACCAACTAACGAATGCCAAAGTGCTGTACTTTGTGAATTTCGGTAAACGAATGCCAAAGTGCTGTCTAGACAAGACTATACTTTGTGAATTTCTTTAAGGTTCTGATCTCGTGACCATCGGTAGGTTTGATGTGGTTTTACAATAATACGTATTCCACTCTGTTAAACTAAATGTTTAACTACCCGAAACTCTACACCATACTCTTACAATCAAAATGGATGCTTAATCATCAAAAGATTCAGAACCATAAAGTAGATGCTTAGAATCAAGATGCTTGTTTAAACAAGACTATATGCTAACAAGGTGAGTCATTCTCTTTTTATCAAAAGTGTTTTACAATACCCAAATGTTTTCCAGTTATAATTACAGGGATTAAGTCTTGGTTATCTTGAATCACTGGCTAGTGAGGTATTGTGCACATTACTAATTTCTCACTGTTAGGTTCATCAACCTAACAGTGATAATCATCACTACTTGGGCGAAAGAACCCAATAGTGGTATGACCATCGTCACCAGGGTGTGACACGGCGCCAGATAAAAATAAGATAGTAGCCATTGTAATCGCTCTTATGCTGTAATTCATAACTAAGGTGTCATTTTATAAAACCGAATGAACTCACCAGTATTTCCTGCTGACCAAATGTTTTTAAAAACGCGTTTCAGGTAATTACAGTAGATCGGAATAAGAGTTGGATGCGGCACCAACAAGGCTTATAGAAGTGGCTCATTTTATCAATTAAATTAAGAAAAGTTGTTTTATGTATTCGGATTTATCCCATATTAAAGCTACCTTTCAAAACATGGGTTTATCCCATCTATTTAATAAATAAAATCCGGTGTTTTCTAAACTCTGATATTTTTCCTAACTCAAGGTCCTGATGAAATTTCCGCTACACTACTTTTCAAAATAACCACCGGTACCACTGAACTGGTTCGCGGCTCTCGATTCCGTCCAGGGTGGGGTCGGGGGTCGTGACAGAAGTGGTATCAGAGCCACTTGTTTAAGCAATTAGGTGTTGTAATAATACCTAAGTTTAAACGAAGAGTTAGGAACTTGATATTTTCTGGTAGCACCCAGGATAGTATTTAGACTTGAACTTAAGAAAGATGCCTTAATATGAGCTCCAAGATGAGCTAATTACTTATATAAGTATAATGTGCTAGATATTGATATGCCGTAAGAATGATGATTAGAACATTGCAAGGTACAATATATAAGCAATAACACTTAATTGCTGTTAATTCTTGCTTATTGATACTAATTGGTCTAGAATAAAATATGTTATGGGAGTACAAATTTCCTTGATTCCAGATGAAAGCCTTAATAAAAGAGGCACTTTTAAAATCTTGAAAAAAAAATACTATTTATGGGAAATACAAATTTCTTCTCCGGCAAGACTGGGTATGGTGTAGCAAACTCTCCAGCTTGTCCGGATATAATGGGGTTACCTCTCCGGCAAGAACCGGATAAGACGGGGTATATAATATGTCAAACAAGTGACAAGATTTCCCTAAATAGTATCATGACCTGATGTCTGACTTGTTTTTGGAAATATGAATCTGTTAAATACATTGACCTTATGAATGGTATGTATGATTATATAGATATGTATATCTATAATGAATTCCAAAAGCCATAACGATTGACAATTTAAAATAAATCACGAACATAAGTGTCAATAATAATTCTAGATTTCTTTATCAGGAATCTCTTGCATATATCTATAATTCCGATATCAAACATTATTTCGTTTGATCATCTGCCTCGTAACTCGTGCGACAATATAAACAATGGAAACCCTTTAAGTCGAGACGCCATCAAAAGTATAAGAATTTCCAATGTGTTACCATAGACTATTAACGCAAGTAAGAAGCATGTAAAGTTGTGCTAGTGCACAAGAAAACACATGAAACTTAAATTATACGTCCACAGACGTCGAAGTATATCACACACGACTTTCAAGGCAAGACCTTTGGAAAATATAATTGGGCACGACGACACCAATGCGAATCCCGTCAGTGGAAGAACTACTAATCAAAAAGCAGCACTTGGCCACGTGATCCTACAAACAACATGAATCTTGCTGAGGTACGATAGAACAAGATTTCACAACAGTCGGTGCATAGTATAATCCAATTCTTGACACTGCAAAAGAAGTCACATACCTTTACAATCCCCCTATTTCATTTTATTCGACATTCCCTAGTAATGTCACTTAACAACGGTTATCACACAAAATTCCAGATAAAATTCTTAAATTCCTTTTGTTAAAATTCAGAACTCTGCACATAGTGAATAGACTTTTACATTTCTACTCTCCTAATGGTCATCATGAGGATTTCTTTCATAATCGCGAATATTTATTTGGTTGTTTCATTTCTTGGTAAATCCACACGTTACACATGCATTGTTTGTCGCACATGTGGTTAGTTTGAATTATGAAGACCATTGTAGGGCTTCATTCCAATTTGTTGTTTTATCAAAACTCAAATATCGTTTCGCTATACTTGATCTTTGCATTGTAAACCGCGTTTTTGCAAAACGATGACTCTTTGATATCGAATCGACGAATTTCTTGAAAAAACTCGATTTTCTTTTTAATGGTATACATGGTTTTTGTTGTAACCATGTCAGAACTTTCTTATTAATACATGAACTCGTTTTGTTTAAACCAAGTTCAATAGTTTGAACTTGCTCGCATTACGTATTCAATTCAAAGTCCCATATAATGAATTGAAGCCATCATCTTCAAAATAATCCCAACAAGCACTTCAATTCTCTTGAACCATAACATGCTTGTTTGGTCTTCGACTTCATTGAATCGTTTCTTTAATCACGATCACCTTGTGGTGACGTTTTCACAAATTTGAAGCTTGCGCTAATCTCGTTGCACACATCATATACAGATTTAATTATTTATTTATTTATATTGAATCCGCTTTATTGGTTTATCATATTCAAGTAATCTTAACACAATCATGTGTTAAGATAATGATACACAAATTCATGTCATATCTCAGTGTATCTCTTAACAGTTCCTACAACATCGATCGAGCATTTCTTGATCTTTTCGATCGAAAAACATTATTCAATTGTTTCATTTTCAATCGGAAATCCTACTAGAATTGTTTGAAACAAACATTCGGACTTACTTCATTTGATTTAAAACACGGTGAACTCGTCCAGTCACCGCTATTATTATTTCGATCACTACGACACCTTGTGGCGTCGGTATAGACTTGTAGCTTGAGCTAATCTATATATACCTTTTGCTTGACTCATCCTTGAAAGTGGTCTTAATACAACTATGTGTTAAGACAATGATACACTAAACTCTGTTGTATATCGGTGTATCCTTGTAATTCGATAAATATCAACCCATTGATTTTTCTCATACCATAATTCAATAGTTGACAAATCATTTTCATACTTCTATTTCATTCGAGCTTGTTGATTCTGAGACTTCCTCAGTTGACAATCAAAGTAAGTTTTCTGTTGACAGTGAATCCTGTTGTTTCTAAAAATCATTCACAACTTGTAAACATTCACATCTATTGATCATATATCTTTTTGACTTAAACCTAATCACCTTAGAAACTATATCATTTCATCTCATTCATTTGACATCGACTTCTTGAACTAATTCAGTTAAACCATTGAGCCCTATTTATTGTAAAACACGTATTCATTTGAACATATCTTAAAACTGTTCTTATTGACTAAGACATGACATAACTCTAAAAGAGATATCATAGCCCAAATCTCGAGGACGAGATTTAAAACAAGGTGGGGAGGAAACTTAATAGTTAAGGAAACTTAATGGTTAAGGAAACTTAATGGTTAAGGAAACTTCCTAGCTAAGGAAGGAATCTGCCTTACCTATAAATAGGAAGCTTAGAATTCATTTTT
This sequence comes from Helianthus tuberosus, assembly GCA_030545235.1. NCBI lineage: Eukaryota > Viridiplantae > Streptophyta > Magnoliopsida > Asterales > Asteraceae > Helianthus > Helianthus tuberosus. Next base: position 30,568 of record JARYGA010051835.1, on the reverse strand, counting down.
TCTTTGCTCATTCATTCTATTCTTCTCTCTATACGTTGGTGTTCTAACCAATAATCACCAAAGCGATGTTCTGTCCGATCGATTCGGGAACCAACTAACGAATGCCAAAGTGCTGTACTTTGTGAATTTCGGTAAACGAATGCCAAAGTGCTGTCTAAACAAGACTATACTTTGTGAATTTCGTTAAGGTTCTGATCTCGTGACCATCGTTAGGTTTGATGTGGTTTTACACTAATACGTATTCCACTATGTTAAACTAAATGTTTAACTACCCGAAACTCTACACCATACTCTTACAATCAAAATGGATGCTTAATCATCAAAAGATTCAGAACCATAAAGTAGATGCTTAGAATCAAGATGCTTGTTTAAATAAGACTATATGCTAACAAAGTGAGTCATTCTTTTTTTTATCAAAAGTGTTTTACAATACCCAGATGTTTTCCAGTTATAATTACAGGGATTAAGTCTTGGTTATCTTGAATCACTGGCTAGTGGGGTATTGTGCACATTACTAATTTCTCACGGTTTGGTTCATCAACCTAACAGTGATAATCATCACTACTTGGGCGAAAGGACCCAATAGTGGTACGACCATCGCCACCAGGGTGTGACACAGCGCCTGATAAAAATAAGATAGTAGCCATTGTAATCGCTCTTATGCTGTAATTCATAACTAAGGTGTCATTTTATAAAACCGAATGAACTCACCAGTATTTCCTGCTGACCAAATTTTTTAAAAACGCGTTTCAGGTAATTATAGTAGATCGGAATAAGAGTTGGATACGGTACCAACAAGGCTTATAGATGTGGCTCATTTTATCAATTAAATTAAATTAAGAAAAGTTGTTTTATGTATTCGGATTTATCCCATATTAAAGCTACCTTTCAAAACATGGGTTTATCCCATCTATTTAATAAATAAAATCCGGTGTTTTCAAAACTCTGATATTTTTCCTAACTCACGGTCCTGATGAAATTTCCGCTGCACTACTTTTCAAAATAACCACCAGTACCACTGAACTGGTTCGCGGCTCTCGATTCCGTCCAGGGTGGGGTCGGGGGTCGTGATAGTTGCGCCAGCGGTTTTGAGGCCGAATGGCATCTTTGTGTAACAGAAGATGCTGATGTCGGTCTGAAAAGTTGTCTTGTCTTCATCCTTGAGCTTCATTTGAACCTGATGATACCGCTTGTAACAATCCAGAAAACATTTCCATCTGTACGGCGCGAGAGAGTCTATCTTTTTGTCGATCTCAGGCAAAGAATAGCAATCTTTGGGACATGCCTTGTTGAGATCCGTATAATCGACACACATTCTCCATCCTCCATTAGAATTCTCCACCATCACGGGGTTTGCAACCCAACTTTGTACCGCACCTCTCTCAGTATACCTGCTTTTAGCAATTCACAGACTTGTTCATTCATCGCTTTGGTTTTATCCGCCCCTAGGCTGCGCCTTCTTTGAACTTTTGGCTCGACGGAGGGATAAGTGTTCAGGAAATGTTCAGTGACGTCGCGCGGGACACCGTTCATGTCTGCCGGAGTCCAGGCGAAAATGTCCATTTTCCTGAACAAAAGTTGCTTGAGGTGCGTTCTGATGTTTGGTGAGATTGCGTGGCCTATCGTCACCGTTTGCTCTGGGTATTTGGGGTTTAAAACCCATTTTTCTGGCTCAGTCGTTGAAATTTTTGCCGCTTTGTCTGGGCGCACATCCTCTGCTGACATTACTTCTTTTTTTTTGCATAGATAATCGCCACCCCCGTCTCGGTTGGGAACCCGATGGCTGAGTGGGGTGTGGAGGTTACCATGTTTAGCTCTCCTTGGGTTTCTCTCCCAATTAAAGCATCATGCCTTGATTTGACGAGCATCGCCATGAAGTTGACATTTGTGGTTCTTGAATGCTTCCCGTCAGATAGCGTGACGGGGAAGCTGATTTGGCCTAATGGGAATACCATTTCGTTGCAAAATCCTGACAGAGGATAATCAACCGGCTCGAGTCTCGCTTTATTTTCATCATCAAACTGATTAAAGCACTGCTCGTAGATGATGTCAGCTGTACTTCCCGGGTCAATGAATATGTATTCTGTTTCATAATGGCCGATAATACCGGTGATGACGACGGGGCGCGTAGCGCGTGGACCCCCGCGTACTACCGGGAAGATGACCTGTTGCTCTTGCCATGCAGGTTCGAAAGGGCGCTTGCCTTTATCTCTTGCGCTGTATCTTGGCCCGTTGACCATGTTAGTTTCTAGGCGCCTGACCTTCTTCTGGTTACCATCATCATGGCGCTGGATCTTGCGTGTCTCTTGGCGCACATTTTTCACCAAGTGGCTTAACTTTCCGCTTTTCAGCGCTCTCTCGATCTCTTGTCGTAAACTGATATAGTCATCTGTCAGATGACATGTATCCTTGTGAAAATCGCAGTACAGGTTCGGGTCTTGCCCCTTCTTGTTTGTCATAGGCCTTGGAGCCTTGAAATCGTGGTTCTCCGCCATGAGCACCTCTTTTGGTGTCTTTGTGAGCGGAGTCCAGTGCTTTTCTCGGTTATCCTCCCTGACTGCCTTTCGATACCCAATTCTGTCAATTGTTTCTCGCGCGTCCTCTTTGTAGCGTGATCTTTCTTCATAACCACTTGATTTTCGAGCTTTCCAATCATGATTCTTGCTCTTGTTGCGCTTGCCGTAGTCGCGCGAGCTTTTCTTGGAAAAGCGATCTTCGGTGTATGAGCTCTTGGCTCCAGCTAGCGACTCTTCGGTTTGCGCTACTATTTTTGCGGCTTCCATCAGCTTATCCTATTCCTTGGGCATACCATCCTTTCCGGTGATATTTCTGATGAGACTATCACATCGAATGGCTTTCTTAAAGTGAGCACGCATGAGTTGTTCGCTTACACCGCCGATTTCTAGACACTCCTTGTTAAAGCGAGTGATTAAGTCTTCCAAACCTTCATTTTCTCTGCGCCAGATATCTGTTACTTCAGACGTATCTCGTTGATAACGTCTTTGCTGGCTGAAGTAGTTTACAAACTGTGTTCTGAAATCAACCCATGAAGTGATTTTTCCAGGCGGAAGGTTGTCGAACCAGGCGCGAGCAGCACCAGTAAACATCTGGATAAATAAATGACACCACATCGGCATATTCCAACCTCCCATAACGCCAACACTTGTAACACTGTAACATGATCTCCCGAGTCTGTAAGACCGTTGAATTTTCCCACTGCTGGGGGTATCTTTCTCTTGAAAGCGGTGCCAAAGCAATTTTTTGGGATGAACTTTGAGTGTTCTGCAGCCTCTGCTGGCCTATAGGCTAGGCTAAACTCTCTTTCTGCCTCTTCGCTGTACGCGATGCGCTGTCTCTGTCTGTAAGACTCATTGTTCTTTGGCAACTTGTTGAAAACTGATGAACCCTCGTCATCTTGCCAGGTGGGATCATTCGGATCAGTATCATCCCATTCATTGTTCATGTTGCACGGCCCAAGCCGGCTATGAACTGGTCGTTTGTGCTGCACATATGATGGGTGATCACTGTACGCGTCCGTTTCTCCGTATGTGTCGCGCGTATCATGTACGATTGGCCTTCTCATAGGAGGAGGTCTATTTACTCTGCCTTGAAAGTTCTGCCGTGGGGGCATCTGGCGCGCCCCTTGAGTTGGACCCGGAGGAGTGACCAATGAGGGTTCTGCTTGTAAAATCGCCTGTTGTGCGCTTAATGACTAATACACAGTATTGATGGTAGCAGTTTGTTTGGCGTACCAGGAAGCTAAGTTTTCGCCTTCTGGTAGCCCTAGTAGCGCCGAGATGTTTGGATTTGGAGCTGGATTTGAAGGACCAGCGACGTGGCTTGCTGGGGTTCCCGTCTGGGTGATGCGAGTGAAGCTCGCGCGGGGTCCCCCAGGGTTGGTTACTTCGATTTCACCTATTTCTTCAGCATGTTGGACTTGGACATTTTGATTGTCCTCCCCCAACGCTGCGTTAGAGTTTGTTCCAAAACCAAAATCAGGAATGATTCCTTGACCCCCCATGATCGAAGGAAAAGCAACTTAAAAAACTCAGAAAAAGAAGATGAAAGTGATTTGCAAAAAATCGGTGGGCGCCAATGAAGAAACACAGAACTAATTTTATGATTAATTAGTTTGGTTTATGTTCCTTTCATAGTGGTTAATCTTCTCAAAACTTTCTGAGCTCCGATTTGGGCTTGATGATCCTGCAAAACAGAACACCGTTAGCTCATTAAGAGTGGAATATGGGGTTTTCCCTCTTAACCAGGCTCCGGCGTGAGAATAAGTATCTGCTTTGAGGAGATAATTGTGTGTTAAGGGTGAGAGTAGAGAGAATAGAATGTTTAACATGTGCTTGAAGGTCTCTATTTATAGCCGGAGAGGTGTAAGAGGAGATGGGCTGATGGGCCTTGGGCCGGAAGGCGACAACATAGAGGATATGCTCTTTGTATCACTGGTGTCGACTGTTAGTGTCTTCTAGAAGATCTTCGGTGCTGGCGTACCTTGATTGGAGCCACGTGTCATAGTTGTCGGCCTTGTTGTCCCTCTGCCATCAGCAGGTAAGTGGAGATCATGGGGCATGTGTCGCCGCCCCCCCCGATTGGTGCCACATAGACGTCCTTGTGTACTTTCTATCTCCTGCACGTCATATGATCGTGGAGCACGATAGAGCACAGCCTGGAGGACGCTGATTGGTTTGCCTTTCTGCCACTTGTACCTTTAGTACTTTCTGAAGTGGCCTTGCACTTTGACTCCTGCGCGACCTTTGCTGAGCACCTAAGTAGCTCGCGCGGGGTTGCAGGAGGTGAAGGTCCTTATTCAGAATGCCAAGTATAAAAATTGCCGTTAATTCTTGGTTTGACCTCGCGCGAGACCATGCTCTGTTTGATCATCCCGCGCGGGGTCTAAAGATTGACCACCGTAGTGGTTAAGGAGTATGGTCCAAAGCGCGAATAGAATGGTGTGCGCGGCATTTTTGGGACCATACCCCTTCAGTGTACTTTCCTCTGGTGACCGGCGACTTGATCGAAGAAAGAACCGGCAAGTACGAGGTGAAGTGAGGCCTCACTAATGGCGATGGAAGCGACCGGAGAATGAAATGATGAAGCCCCACAACACTCCAATATGGCTAACGTTGGCATGTGCGCTGTCAGGGGCGTAGCTTATTTGATGCTCGGGGGTGCACCCCCCCTAATGTTTCGGTTAGAAGTGTAAAATTTCTGATTTTTCGTCGAAAATTTTTAAAATTATAAAGGATCGTCCCCCCAATTATTTTGCCGAAATATTTATATAATATATAAATTGGGTCTCATGATTTTCCGTTCCCCGGGAACTTTTGATCAAACTCCACCACTGGACGCTATAATCATCAAACATTTTGCTCCGGTAATCAGATCCATTGCCATTCTTGGAATTGCGGCATTGTTTTGATGATATATCTACAAAAAATTGAAACAAAACAATTAGCTTTAATTTTAATAACTCATTATCGTGTAAAAAGACAAGTTTACCCTCCAACATAATTAATATATGCTAAGCTTTTCTAAGTTGCACCTCTTAACTTTCAAGAATTCTTTGTGGGAAAAGACAATTTTACCCTTCAAACATAATTAATACATACATTGCTTGTTGTATACTAAATATTTCTATCTGTACCTATTCAATTTTAAAAAACCTTTGGGAAAATACTTTATAATATAGTATAGATAAATAACTCGTACATACTTAATTTGCGTAGCTAATTAAACTTTTTTAACAATAAAAAATAAAACACAATACACGTCCGATAATTTATAAACAAATATTATTATATATTCACATGTGATTATAATATTCTTAAAAAATTGAAACTGGATGGCTTTGTTTTCTCGAAATAAACACACTTAGTCTTACAAAAAATAAGAATCAAGTGCAATCTAATTAAAAAACAAGGATGTAAATTTAAGAGTAAATTGCCATTTTAGTCCCTGAGTTTTGTCCAAATTTGCCATTTTGATCCAAATAGTTTTATTTTCCCCCTTGGGTCCCTGACTTTTACATTTTGTTGCCATTTTGATCACTTTGCCTAACTCCATCCAAAAACCCAGTTTGTAACAGGGGTATTTTGGGGATTTCCTTAAAAAATGTTTTCAGTTGCCATTTTGATCAAATTCCAAAAAATCAAAAAAATTCCAAAAAATTCCAAAAAATCTAGAAAATTCAAAAAAATCTAAAAAAATCTAAAAAATTCTAAAAAATCATAAAAATTCTAAAAAATTCAAAAAAATATAAAAATTCTAAAAATCATAAAAATTCTAAAAAATCAAAAAAATTCTAAAAAATCCAAAAATCATTAAATGTTTCGGCATGAACCGTTTCGACCCGTACCGTTTCGAACCGAACCGTTTCGACCCGTACTGTATCGAACCGAACCGTTTCGACGCGAACCGTTTCGAACCCGTACCGTATCGAACCGTACCGTTTCGACGCGAACCGTTTCGAACCGTACCGTTTCGACCCGTACCGTATCGAGCCGAACCGTTTCGACGCGAACCGTTTCGAGCCGAACCGTTTCGACACGAACCGTTTCGACCCGTACCGTTTCGAACCCGAACCGTTTCGAGCCGAACCGTTTCGACGCGAAGCGTTTCGACCCGTACCGTTTCGACCCGTACCGTTTCGAACCGAACCGTTTCGACGCGAACCGTTTCGACCCGTACCGTATCGAACCGAACCGTTTCGACGCGAACCGTTTCGACCCGTACCGTTTCGAACCCGAACCGTTTCGAGCCGAACCGTTTCGAGCCGAACCGTTTCGACCCGTACCGTTTCGACCCGTACCGTTTCGAACCGTACCGTTTCGACGCGAACCGTTTCGAACCGAACCGTTTCGACGCGAACCGTTTCGAACGCGAACCGTTTCGAACCGTATCGAACCGTACCATTTCGAACCCGAACCGTTTCGAGCCGAACCGTTTCGAGCCGTACCGTTTCGACGCGAACCGTTTCGAGCCGAACCGTTTCGAGCCGAACCGTTTCGAGCCGTACCGTTTCGACGCGAACCGTTTCGAGCCGAACCGTTTCGAACCGTACCGTTTCGACGCGAACCGTTTCGAACCGAACCGTTTCGACCCGTACCGTATCGAACCGAACCGTTTCGAAGCGAACCGTTTCGAACCCGAACCGTTTCGAGCCGAACCGTTTCGAACCGTACCGTTTCGACGCGAACCCTTTCGAACCGAACCGTTTCGACGCGAACCGTTTCGAACCGAACCGTTTCGACCCGTACCGTATCGAACCGAACCGTTTCGACCCGTACCGTATCGAACCGAACCGTTTCGACGCGAACCGTTTAGAATTATTTGGATTTTTTAGAATTTTTATGGTTTTTTAGAATTTTTTTGATTTTTATATTTTTTTGAATTTTTTATGATTTTTTAGAATTTTTATGATTTTTTAGAATTTTTTAGATTTTTTTGAATTTTTTAGATTTTTTTGAATTTTTTAGATTTTTTAGAATTTTTTAGAATTTTTTGAATTTTTTGGAATTTTTTTGATTTTTTGGAATTGGATCAAAATGGCAACTGAAAAGGTTTAAATTGAAAAGAGTAACTGGGTTTTTGGATGGAGTTAGGCAAAGTGATCAAAATGGCAACAAATGTAAAAGTCAGGGACCCAGGGGGGAAAATAAAACTATTTGGATCAAAATGGCAAATTTGGACAAAACTCAGGGACTAAAATGGCAATTTACTCTAAATTTAAATATAAATGTAGCCGTTAGATTAAAGAATATCTCTGACCGACAATGGTACGCACCCCGGGCCTGGTAACTTGGTTTGTGTGGCCCCCGCCAAGACCATTCTTTACCCTCTCAAAATAATAATTTGAGTTAACTTTTGTTTTGCTTACGTTGATTTGATCATTTTAACGATTTTGTTCAAATAGTTTAAAAATAATCATTTTTCCTTGATCTTTTGAGTTTGTCGTCAGTTTGCTCTCTGACTCTAACTCAATTAAAACGCTTAATTAAAAGTAGGGGTATTTCGGTAGTTTACTCCTTGGCTCTAACTCAATTAAAACGTTTAGTTAAAAGTCGTGGTAGTCGTTGTCGGCAGGTGGTAGTTGCAGGTGGTGGATGGTTGTGGATGGTGATGGCCGGTAGAAATAGTGGTGGAAAGATGGGGGAATAGAAAAAATTACTTATATACATGTAAGTAAACAAGTTATAGGTTTATTTAGGTGAAAAGACTAACATACCCTTGCTTTTATCTATAAAATTACCAAAATACCCTTCTAGTTAATGGATTTTTTGGATGGAGTTAGAGGCGGGGGCAAAATGACGATAAGTTAGAAAAATCAGGGAGGAAAATGACTATTTATAAACTTTTGAGGCAAAACCGTTAAAATGACCAAATAACCGGAAGTAAAATGGAAGTTAACTCTAATAATTTTACATAAGTTCTTTGAATAAATGTATTTTTAATTACAAAAACCTTAGATGTGTTTTGAACTTACTACACCCCTTAAATAACCTATACATATTTACATATTGGTGTCGTGCCATCCTTACAAGCAGGGGCGATGCTTTGAAGGGGTCGGGAGGGGCGCCCGACCCCCTGAACTTTTCGGCCAGTAGTGTTATATATGTAGTTTTCGTATAGAAATTTTTTGATATATATGTTTTCGACCCCCCGGTTCTATATAAAATTTTGGGTATATACGTTTTCGACCCCCCCTCCCCCCGTAAAAAATTTCAAGCTTCGCCACTACTTACAAGTATAAGTTTGTGGATTTAAATCCTTATAAGTGTAAGATAAAGATAAAATCAAGATATTAAAAAAAATTGTTAAAAAATCTATACTATATAATAAAAGAAACCTGTTTTGGGACACTTGTCATTCTCTCATTTAATTTAGGGGTGCTAAACGGGCCGTGTTCGCGGGTTGGCGGGTTCAACCCGACCCGAACCCGAAAATTGTACACAAACCCGAACCCGACCCGAACCCAAAAATCGTATCATACATAAGAACCCGAACACGACCCGAAGTTTCGTGGGTTGACCCGAACACGACCCGTTCAACCCGAATTTTTTTATTTTTTTTCTAAAATTAATATATTAAAATTAAAATTTACTTAAAAAAACACAAATGTATATAATAATATCATATTTAAATTATAAAATCTATGTTAATTTCTCTTTTTAAGTTATAATCATTGCATAAAATACACACCCAATTTAATTTATGACATAAAATATATTGTAAAAAAATATAATATAGTATAAATGTGTTAAACGGGTCAACCCGCCAACCCGACCAGGTTGACCCGAACCCGACCCGTTAACCTAAACGGGTTCGCGGGTTCAACCTGAAACTGACCCGAACCCGTTTAGACTAAACCTAAACCCGCGAATTTCGTGTTAGGTTCGTGTCGGATTTTCGGGTCGTGTCAGAAATTCACGCCCCTAATTTAATTGATTAAAATTATTAATAATACTAATAATAATAATAATATTTAATCTAAATTAATACAAATTTTTATTATTAATAATATTTAATCAAATCTAAAATCTAATCTAATACAAATTTTTATTATCAATAATATTTAATCAAATCTAAAATATATTGTGATTTGAATGATGTATTATCAATTTGTTATATATTCAATATGCATTTTAGAACCTATAAATTATAATACGCAATCGAACGTAGACATATAACCGAGAATTTACATGTCAAATGACTAGAGGTATAGGTTTATTTTAACATGAATATATGGTATAAGAAACTAGAGGAAAAAACTATTCTTATGATTTTCTTATAAATGCATAATAATTATTAGCTTGACCATGGGTATAGGAATCGTCTAATTAGGTCAGAAAAAAAAGTACCCAAAATTATCTTTCGAAGTAATTCTTAATAATAATATTTAATCTAAATTAATAAAAAATTTTATTATTAATAATATTTAATCAAATCTAAAATCTAATCTAATACAAATTTTTATTATCAATAATATTTAATCAAATCTAATAAGAATTCATACGAATTCCAAAGTTGATATTAACTTTCAAATAATTAAAAAAAATCCACCTAACATCACAAATGTTTCTGTAAAATTCGATTAATTATTTTGTTCAACAATCATTATTATCTTTATCATTCAGTACGGTTAACCGATTTATCATCATACAACCTCCCACCTATTCAATCATATGATTTTTCGATCTTATGTTAACTAAATAAATAAAGATTAATATTCAATCTTATCCTACTTTAAATATAAAAAAATCCGCTAGTTTTTTTAAATATATTTTTTTATTATTTGGTATATAAAATCATATTTATTCAACCCATGTATACACGAGGGTTTTTAAAAAAATATTTTTTTTATTATTTGGTAAACAATATTACATTTATTCAAACCATGTAATACAATGGTTTTAAAGATATATTTTTTTTTATTATTTGGTATATAATATTACATTTATTCAACCCGTACAATACATATGGTTCTTATAGATATAACTTATTTTATTATTTAATATATAAAATTACATTTTTTCAACCCGTGCAATAAAGGAGGCTTTTAAAAAGATAATGTTTTATTATTTGGTATATAAAATTCATTTATTCAGCCCGTGTAATACACGGGGTTATAAACTAATAAATAAATAAAAAAAAGTGTTAATATTCACACACCTCACACATCTATCTCTCTATATATAGATAGATATGTATAGAAAATGATGGAGAGAAAGGGGTGTAAAAACAAAATTTTAAAAGTATGGAAATAAGATGAGCCTAAAAAAAAACTACACCTATCAAGAAGACGAGACACATAAAAAAGTGCATTTTATAAGATAAAATTTCATATCTATAATACAGCGTATTCATCCGGTGAATGGTGACATTTCATGAAAAAAAAGTTTTCAATTATACAAATTTCACAACAATTTTTATAATATAAAAGACCCATGAAATAAAGTGAACAAGAAAAAAAATTTACATACGTGAAAAACCAATACACGAAAAAATAGATGCTTGTAAAATTACATATTTGATTAAAAAAAAGCCAATGATCTCTAGATGAAGTGGTAGAATACTTGTATTTCTTTTAAGAGATGCAGAATCAACCCTCATTTGGTGAAGAGTGAGACACTAGTGGACAATAATAGGAGACACAGAAAAATCTAGGTTCGATCCTTGAGCCAAACGAGTTTTACCGGTAACTTCACTGTCATGCCTATAGGCTGGTGGGTTACCGGGTTTTCCTCGAAATTGGTGGTGGACTGGGTTAATATCGGAGTACTCCGTTTGATGCAGTGGGTACACCAAAAGTGCTCGAGATTGATTATGTCGGTCGTTAAAAAAATTATATTTATGTATTTTGCACTCTTAAGACATGTGACAATGTTTCAATGAGGGGAGGGGGGTGGGTTGGGGTTGGGGTTGAGCAAGTGTAATTATGTATAGGGTAGGTTGAGCCTTGATTGTGTATTTGTACTCATTTTATTACACTTGTCATATTTTTATTGGATAGGATATGTTAGTGACTAATTAGTGAGTTAATTACTGTTTTCGTCCATGTGGTTTGTCAAAAATCACTATTTCAGTCCATTAGTTTAAAAATTGCGATTTCAGTCCCCGTGGTTTCACTTTCGTAACCATTTCAGTCCCACGTGGTTTCACTTTCGTAACAATTTCAATCCATTATTCTGTTAAGTACAGGGACTGAAATGGTTACGAGGTGGACTGAAATGGTTACGAAAGTGAAACCACATGGACTGAAATCGCAATTTTTAAACTAATGGACTGAAATAGTGATTTTTGACAAACCACGGGGACGAAAACAGTAATTAACTCCTAATTAGTTATGCCTATGTGGAACTGACATATTTATGCATTTTATTTAACCATTCTTAGACTGCGGGGCGCCACACACGGCAAAAGAGGGCATAGCGCCCCATAGCGTCGCTGCACATCATTACGGCTGGCGCTATGGGTAATTTTTCCCTCCCACGATGTATATCACGGCGTGACCACTCTTCCCCCCCCCCCCCACACACACATATGCATACATATATAAAGCCTCATACATATATAAACCCACTACACACTCAAGGTATATAAAACCCCTCTCTTACACAATCCGGCACTTGTCGTATAACGCCCACAAGGGGCTTTATGACTACACGTGGCCTTAGATTTTCTAATACAAATACACCCGACTTACACCATGCATCCTGTAGGTTTGAAGTTGCAGGTTATATCACTTAAGTGTCAGCCACCATAATATCTCCTTAAGACCATGTGTAGTGGTAATGTCGTTACCCTTGGGCGTTTTGCGTCATGTGGCAGCCCAGTCAGCAATAGGGTATTATGGGGCGTTTTCTAAAATGAGTGTAGTGGGAATGTGGGCATTGTGGTGTAATAGAATTAAATTAAAAAAAACCATAAAAATGTTATTGGACAAAAAAGGCATGGAAACAGGTGATTGCCCACTTCAAAAATGGATCTGGCATTGAATATAGAACGCTCATTCAATTTTTTTTTTGCAAAAAAACGCCTACGGGGGCCGCTAGTCGGGCGTGGAGAGGCGTCTTCTTCCTAAAAAAGGCCCAAATTCATACGACTACGGAATTAGCACTTTATACCCCTATAAACCTAATTGTGATTCATCCATTGTTCCATTTAGTCAACATAACTACAAAGACAATTTTTCACTTAACTCGTGGATAAAAAGTCTAGCTTGATGATTTCTCCTAATTAAAACTAGATGAAAAATAACTATTCACCTAATTATACACACGCGTACACATATATATGGGTGGATATAATGAAAAGAGTAAAATGCACGGATAGTCCCTGTGGTTCGGTGAAATTTCACCTTTAGTCCTAAACTTTTCAAAATTACACTATTAGTCCCTGTGGTTTGACAAGTTGTTACTCAGATAGTCCCCAAAGCGGATGGAGGTTAGTTTTTCTGGTTAAGTGGGTGTGAAATGACAAGGACTATCCGAGTAACAACTTGTCAAACCACAGGGACTATCCGAGTAACAACTTGTCAAACCACAGGGACTATCCGAGTAACCTTCATCCGCTTTAGGGACTATCCGAGTAACAACTTGTCAAACCATATGGACTAAGAGTGTAATTCTGAAAAGTTGGGGACTAAATGTGAAATTTCACCAAACCACAGGGACTATCCGTGCATTTTACTCTAATGAAAACCCATTTGAGTTGACAAAACCTGTAAAACTATCAAATAAACAAATCGTTTCTTTCTTTCTTTATTTATGTAATGTATGTTATTATAAGGTATCACACAAAATAAGAATTTAAAAAAAAATTGTACGCACATGTTACACATGCGATTAAAAATGTCTTTGGTTGTTTACATATTCGTTACACATGTACAATGATTTTGTGTTACATATGTGTAATAAGTGCCTACAATTTTTTTAATAATCGTAATATCATGTATTGTCCGTTAGGGGTGTGTATGGTTCGGTTCGATTTTTGGTTGTTTCGATTTTAGCAACAGTTCGGTCCCGTTTTTCAGTTTTTGAAACAAAATTACGTAAGATTCAAAAATAAAAAATACAACCTAATATTCAAGAATCTTTCTTAGATGTTTACATTTAAGATATTATATTAAACTTTTTTAATTAGTATTGTTCACATAAAACTAACTTCTACTCAATTTTTATGTTTCTCCAAAGTTTTTATTAAGACTTTTTTTTTGTAGCACTTTGAAAATCATTTAATTTATATGTCGAATTTTGTTACTTTTTGTAGGCAATGGATAAATCATTTCAAAGACAAATAAACATGTTAACGTTTTTATTATAAATAGTTACCATTCAAGAATAAAACTACTAATTCCTAAACCAATATATAACAAACATTAAAAAAAATGATTTTTAGGTTATTCGATTCGGTTTGTCTTTTTTTTTTTCAAAAAATGTAAAACTGTGATTGAACTATAAATTTCGGTTTGATTTTTTGTGCGGATTGTTTTTTTCGGTTCAGTTCAATCAGTTTTTCAGTTTGATATAGTTTTTTCAATTTTCTGCTCACCCTTATTATCCATGTTAAAAAATTATTGTTATACTGGAGTTCAACGGATTTCGTCAACTCAAGTGGGTTTTGTTTCACTTTTCTCTTATGTGTGTGTATATATATATATTTTTGTTATGGGAAACATTTGTTATGTAATTAAACTAGTATATATAATATTTTCAATAACTTTTTATATACAATGCATAATCAACTTACGAATATATCATTGCAAAATACTTATATACGTTTCAGTACATATTATATTCAAAACTAATTCACGGTTGCACAGTTCCATGTTTCTGTACATTTCAATAAGAATTAGGTTGGTATTAATGTTAACAACATTATGCATATGCACAAATCCCTCCACACCATGCGTAGAAAAGTACAACATTATGCTATGTGTAGTATGTTAACCACACTCATGCCAAATCAGGTAACTTTCGTGCACATATACTTTTTATATTAATTCCAAATCCAAACTCTTCATGAACTCCATATACTTATACACTTTCGTTTTCCCAATATAGGGTAACTTTGGTGCTCCACCCTCAACGACTCGTCAACTCACGTTTACTTTGGAAGCTTTGAAAACCATGAGTGTACATGACCCCCTTTTTATTTTTCGACACTTTTGGGTGCAATACTTATGACTTGTTAAACTCACACAATCACATGCAAACACGCTTGACACAAACAAACAATCCATTATACATGCTTAATACCTGATGCTAGGAATTCATACATGCTAGAATCCTTACTTGCACTATACTTTGTTATTAACTTCATACAAACCTCCCTTAACATGTATAGTGCTATAGGACTAACATATTGCCCATATTCTTGAGGTCATGTTAAGTCACATAAAAATGTCACATAAAAACGGTCTTGTCGTTGCGACGACAAGATTACGCTAGTGGAAATCATTGGGTTGACAATTATGTGATGCATGCTAGTATTGTTATGATATGTCTATGTTTACGATTATCCTATGTTATTCGTTTAAATCGTTTTACACTTATGCTGGTAATTCAAACTTGTATGCTCGCCAATACTTTACGTGTTGACATGTACTTTAATATGTATTGCAGGAACTTGATGATGATACGTTGAAAGAAATCTAGTAGGACGACTAGAAACGCACTTTAGATTTTGTTTATGTATTGTACTTTGTTTCCTTATTACCTGATGTTGTACTTTGCTTCCAAACGTTGTATTTGGGATTTAGAAATGAAATGAAATTTTGCTTATTAAATACTTGTCACAAATAGACGTTATGAAGTCTCTTGCAATCTCCTTTTCGTCTCACTCCAATGTTTCCGCAATCGGTTGGGGTGTGACAATCATCTTCATCAACGCCATAATGAAGTGGTGGTTCTCATTCCACATTTTCTTGTTCAAAATGAGATGGGTTCCATAGGTCGCAAACGCATCGAAGTTTTGCATCGTTTCCGGGGAGAAATCCAGCTGAACCGATAGAACCATAGGTTGTGAAAAAAATAGTTTGGTTATTGCCCCAAATATATAGGGGGTTGGAAGAGGTTGCATTGGAATATGTTGCGTGAGAGGTTGTGGCATTTACGCTTCACCCGCAAAAACTCCAGCTCGGCTCGAACTAGCACCTTGGGATTTATTTTGTGAATCCATTTTAGAGTTAGGGGGTGTTCATGATTGAGTTTGGAAATAACTTATTAACTTATTTGAGCCAATAAGTCATTTGAAAAATGTCACACCCCGATATTTCCACGTATTACCGGTGGGCCCGGTGGGGAGTATCGTGACGTAGTTGATATCATCATAGTCAAATAATCACAGTTCAATGCACAGCGGAAGTCTAAAAGTAAAATATAACAAACCGATTGAAAGTAACACAAAGTATTATGAACGGAATGAAAAAAGGATCCACAGGCGGATCAAAATAAAGGAAGCATTGTTCAACAGATTTTAAAGTGATAAAGCTTGCAAGACTCTTTATTTATTCACTGAGGAGTAGCCAACCTATTTCGCATAGTACCTGCACTTAACCTTTTGGAAAATACATCAGTTTACACTGGTAAATACAATTAACCGACTCTTTTGAAAATATTTAAGAAAATTGATTTAAATGCATAAGGCACAAATAATCTTTTATAACTTGGGACCATTATTTTAAAAATAATCTTGTATACAGTTTTATATGTTTGTCGTCCGTCAGGGCCGGTTAGAAGAGCCGGACAAGATTAACTGACACACCACAAGTATAATGCCCACAAGGAAAATCCTTATTGTCAGGTGTATGCCTACACTCCGTGCTTAAGTCGTGACCATTTCAATGAATGAGCCGAGGATATCCAGGACATGGTCATTAAACCCCCCAAAGGCATTGCACCAAACAAAACAGATTAAACGGGTTATGTAAATATATTAATCACAATCCGATTTAAATAACTACACACCCGACCAAGCAGTATTATTATAATACCGTATCCCAAGTCCGTATAACGTAAAATAAGTTAAAAGTATTTACCTGAGCAAAATATACAAATTTATCTCAGCCGTATACAATCAGCAAGTGAAAATATCTTTTACTGGGCTCCTAAATCTGGAACGAAGGTTTTAATAACCTATTAGATTCCTAACGGGTCTTACTTAAGTTTAAACTTAGACCGGTTAGTTTTAAAAAATGGTTTACGGTTCAAAACGCAAGATTAAGTGAAGACCGGATTTGAATGTGGTTTAGACCCGACAAGTATGAAGACTTGTATAATATGGGTAAACTAAACACATTCTGGATTTTGAAACAAAAATGATGAGGTTTGACCCGTTTCGGTTAATTTATGCAAACTAGTTACATAAACCGCACCGAACGCGAAAAATGCATAACGGGTAACCAAATAAGTCGCGAACAGGTTTCCTAAGTTAATATGCCTTAAATATGTTGTGGTATCAGTAGGATACCTTCCATTATGCCCAAAACGGATTTAAAATCAATTTAAGCCTCGTAGGGGTATTTTGGTCATTTTAAAGATTATAAAAGAGGTTAAATGATAATCTGAGGTTCAGGTCTAAAACGATCAGTAAAAATATTTATTTTTTCAAGTCATATCAGTAAGGTATTGCATATATGTGAAATTTATCATTTATAACCAAACTATGCACCGTAGGGGCATTTTGGTCATTTCACACAAGCTTTAAAGGTCAAATTTGAAAATCTGAGTTCAAAACTTTTACTTACTGTTAAGTATAAAAATTTACATATAATATCAGTAGGTAATAAGTCTTATGTGTCAAAAATAATTTTAACCCATACTATGTGTTTAAAAAGCGTAAAAAGTCGGTTTTAAGCGATTTTCAGGTTATATAAGGAAAGCTGAGATTTTTATCAGTCCAGAAGGCTTAAAATATTTTATTTAACATAAGAAATCAGTAGAAAAAGATTTGGTATCAAAATGTTATGTAAAACTCATTTTATTAGCAAAAAGGGTATAACCGTCAATTACCGAATCAAGGCAAGAACACCATGTTATGATCAGTTTAAAAATTAATAAAAATCTTCAAAAATCCCAAAATATTATATTACATCCGTGGGTAAAAGGTTTGGTGTCAAAAATTGGGTTTAACTAGGTTCTATGCCAAAAATGCCGGTTTAATTAATTAAAAGGCTTCAATTTACGATATTGAGCATAACTCCTAATTTAGACCTCAAACTGATGTCAAATTTTTAGGACATGTTTATAAATCAGTAATAAAGGTTTTTGTCCTCTCACATTTTCAAAAATCTCGTTTTAATATCAAAAGGGCATAATGGTCAACATTTAAGCAATTAACGGAAACATGCAAATGAATCGGATTAATAAGGAACCATGTAGTATAACCTCAGAGGGTTTTACTAACTTATAATATGGTCCTAAAGAAACCTTAAGGCATATCTAAAACAAGCTAAATCGGGTCAGAACTGAAAGTCAAAGCAAAAGTCTACTTTTGCGACTTTCGGTTCCGAACCGAGCCTAAACTTAGAAGTGTCGGGTTGAACATGCTTAGACATGTTCTTACATTATTTACTTTTGCTTTGACTTTCAGTTCCGAACCGAGCCTAAACTCAGAAGTGTCGGGTTGAACATGCTTAGACATGTTCTTACATTATTTACCAAGTTATTTTAGTGTTAAAATATGTTCCATAACTTCTACATTATCAGTTATGAATTTATTTGTAAAAATAGTTTTTGTTGACTTTTTAATATTAAGTTTGACCCGACAATTGACCAAGTTAGAGTGATAATCAGTGGGTGCCCTTTTAAGGGTTTATTACCCACATAATTACCAACTCATAGCCACTTTCAATTCGAATAATGGCTGAACCATTAGTGATTAATCACTAAGTCAAAGCTTAATTACGATGGCTTTGACTTTTGGTCATTAGACTAATAAAACTTGAACTTAGGAGGTTAAGAACACTTACAATGGTCCTTAACACGAATTTGGAACCTATGAAAACTTGCTTGAACTCTAGAAAAGCTCCAGAGAGAGTGTTGTGAATAATTTTTGAATTGTGCAAATGAACTAGCAAACAACAAGAGCTTATATAGCCAAATATAATTCACAAGATCACTCCACATGAGTCTACAACTGATTCCTGATGATTCCAGGTGTCCCCTATGCATGAAATACTGTTGGCTCAGCTCCTGGATTCGAAAAATGGCATGCAAAGGCGGTGTAACCTGACTAACCTGCAGCTGTGCAGATTTTTCTGCACCTGACACCCTTACGCGGCCCGCGTAAGAGTTGTCTAAGGCCTACGCGGCCCGCGTCAAGGGCAGCTCCGGTCACCAAGTTTCAGTTATTGCAATTTCAGTCCCTGGTCCCTCTAAACTCGTTTTATCTTTCGTTTATTGCACTTTTAACCCCTAAACTTGACTTTTAAGGGTCTTGAGCCTTTAAATATTTATCAATAAGCTTTTGGTTAGTTACGAGGTCACCCGAATGGTCTTGAATTGCAACGTTGACGTATTTGACCCTTATTCCTTGGAATTAACACTTTAATTATTTATGTGCGGCGAAACTCCATGAATTAATATCCGATATTCTTGAGATCATAATATATAATTGTTACAATGTTTTTGGGCTCGTTAAAAGGTCACTCAGAGGTTACTTTCAACATGTTGACACTTTTAACCCCTATGCTTCGTAAGATCCTTATTTTAAGCACAAACGACTTTCCATGTTCGATAAATTATTCGTTAAAGAATACGAACGTCGTGCGAGGTCAATCAGAGGCACATGAATGGCATGTTGACACTTTGGATCCCTTTACTTACATATTTACATTGTTTGGCAAATTTAGTCCCTATGGATCAATCTATTACACGTTTAAAGTCCATGACACGTGTCTTTATTTTATTGGTCGTGATTTTACGAGGTGCTACATCCTCACCCCCTTTAAAGAAATATCGACCTCGAGATTTACTGAAATAAATGAGGGTACTTCTGTTTCATTGTGGATTCAACCTCCCACGTGTATTCGGGACCTCTACGGGCATCCCATTTAACCTTCACAATCGGTACGTGCTTCTTTCGAAGCTTCTTAACCTGTCGATCCTCGATCGACAAAGGTTTTTCAACAAACTTTAAGCTCTCATCAATATGCACATCCTTATGTGACATGGCTAGTGATTCATCAGCTAGACATTTCTTCAAGTTGCAGATGTGAAATACATTATGAATTCCACTGAGTTCTTTAGGCAGGTTTAACTTGTAAGCCACTGTTCCGACACATTCGATGATCTCAAATGGTCCTATGTATCGTGGGCTTAGCTTGCCTTTCTTGCTAAAACGCATCACCCCTTTCCAAGGTGGTACCTTAAGTAGCGCTTTATCACCTACCTCGAATTTCAGAGATTTACGCCTTTTGTCTGCGTAGCTTTTCTGCCTATCCCTGGCAGCTTTGAGACGATCACGTATCTGCACAATCTTATCTGTCATCTCCAGGACTATATCAGGTCCTGTTAGTTGGACATCTCCAACTTTCGCCCAACAAACTGGCGTCCTGCACTTTCTTCCATACAAAGCTTCAAAAGGTGCAGCTTGAATACTTGAATGATAACTATTATTATATGAAAATTCAATCAATGGAAGATGATCATCCCAACTTCCACCTAAATCAATAACACAAGCCCTTAGCATATCCTCCAGTGTTTGAATTGTATGTTCGCTTTGCCCATCCGTCTGAGGATGATAAGCAGTGCTGAAGTTTAATCGAGTGCCCAATGATTGCTGAAAGCTTTTCCAAAAATGCGATGTGTATCTTGTATCCCTATCAGAGATAATGGACACTGGCACCCCGTGGAGAGATACAATCTCATCCACGTACAGCTGAGCTAACTTGTCGGAGCTGTGTGTTTCCTTAATAGGTAAGAAGTGGGCTGACTTGGTCAGTCTATCTACTATAACCCAAATAGTATCATTTCCTCGCTTTGTTCTTTGTAACTTAGTGATAAAATCCATAGTTACCATCTCCCACTTCCAGGTGGAAAGTTCAGGCTGTTGCAGTAAACCTGACGGCTTCTGGTGTTCGGCTTTAACTTACGCGCACGTCAAACATTTGGCCACATAAGTGGCTATAGATTTCTTCAAACCTATCCACCAATAATTTGCCTTTAAATCTTGATACATCTTATCACTACCAGGATGAACAGAATATTTAGAGTTATGGGCTTCTTGAAGAATAACATCCCTGAGTCCTCCATAAATTGGAACCCATATTCGTCCATTTAATATGAGGATCCCATCCTTTCCATATGATAATTGTTCAGCAGTTACGCCCAACTTCTCATTTGGGTAGTTAGCTTCTAATAAAACTTCCTTCTGAGCGGCTAACAACCTTTTATTCAAGCTGTTCTTCAATTCAATGCTCTTAGCATTGATCCTAATGGGCTTAACCATTTCCTTCCTGCTTAAAGCATCAGTGACTACATTCGCTTTGCCAGGATGATATCGGATTTCACAATCATAATCATTCAGTGTCTCCATCCATCGACGCTGTCTCATGTTAAGATCCTTCTGAGTGAACAGATGTTGAAGGCTCTTATGATCAGAATAGATCACACATTTGGTACCATATAAACAGTGCCTCCAAAGCTTTAGTGCAAATACAATGGCACCCAACTCCAAATCGTGGGTGGTGTAATTTTTCTCGTGCACCTTTAATTGACGGGAAGCATAAGCAATAACTTTGCCCTTCTGCATAAGCACACATCCCATGCCAGTGTGCGATGCGTCGCAGTAAACCACAAATTCTTCGATTCCTTCAGGCAATGTCAACACAGGTGCATTGCTTAACTTCTGTTTAAGAATATCAAAGGATTCTTGTTGCTTAGGACCCCAGTCAAATTTTATATTCTTGCGAGTCAATGAAGTTAGGGGTGCAGCAATCCTTGAAAAGTTTTCAATAAAGCGCCTGTAATATCCTGCCAGACCCAAGAAGCTATGAATCTCTATGGGCGTCTTCGGCTCTTGCCAATTCATGATGGCTTCAATATTAGCGGGATCCAATTGGATACCACACTCACTAACCACATGTCCAAGAAATTGGACTTCGCGGAGCCAAAACTCACACTTTGAAAACTTGGCGTAAAGCTTCTCTTGCTGAAGAAGTTTAAGAATACAGCGAAGGTGCTTTTCATGATCAGCCTGGTTCCTTGAGTAAATAAGTATGTCATCAATGAAAACAATGACAAACTTGTCCAAATAGGGTTTGCAAACGCGATTTATGAGGTCCATGAACGCTGCTGGCGCATTAGTGAGTCCAAAAGGCATCACTAAGAACTCGTAGTGACTATAACGAGTTCTGAATGCAGGCTTGTGCACATCTTCTTCTCTAACCTTCAGTTGATGGTAACCTGACCTCAAATCAATCTTGGAGAAATAACTTGCTCCTTGAAGCTGATCAAACAAATCATCGATCCTGGGCAATGGATATCTGTTCTTGATCGTCACCTTGTTCAGCTCTCAATAATCAATGCATAAACGCATTGATCCATCCTTTTTCTTCACAAACAGAATCGGTGCTCCCCAAGGAGATGAGCTAGGCCTAATAAAACCTTTTGCCAACAAATCATCTAACTGAGTCCTCAACTCTTTTATTTCAGTTGGTGCTAACCGATAAGGTGCTCTCGCCATTGGTGCAACTCCAGGAATAATGTCACTTCTGAACTTCACTTGCCTATCTGGAGGTAGACCAGGTAGTTCTTCAGGGAAAACTTCTGTATATTCAGAAATAATAGGGATGTCTTCAATCTTGGGCTTTAGTTCGTCCATGGTTACTTGTGCCATATAAATGACACAACCCTTCTTCATACACTTCGATGCCTTAAGCATAGACAGTTGCTTAGGCAACCCATACTGAGTATCTCCTTGTATTATGAGTGGCTCACCATGAGGAGTCTTAATAACCACTTGCTTCTTATCACAAACGATCTGAGCTTGGTTAGAAGATAACCAATCCATGCCTATCACTATGTCGAAACCAACTAGTTTCAAAGGAACCAAAGACAGTGGAAAAGAGTGGTTCCTAATGGAGATTGAACATCCATCTAACATGGTTGAAGCAGTTTCTATGGTACCATCGGCTAATTCTACTTCATATTTTATGCTTAGGGTTCTAACAGGCAGATTTAATAATTTACAAAATTTATTATCCACAAACGACTTATCTGCACCCGAATCAAATAATACCCTTGCATAAACATCATTGATAAGAAAGGTACCTGTTATCATGTTGTCATTCTGAATCGCTTCTTGTGCATTCATTTGAAAGACCCGATCATTGGTCTTCTTAGCCTCAACGGAGTTCTTCGCATATTTTGGGCAATTAGTCTTGATATGCCCCTTCTCGTTGCAACCATAACAGGTCACGTCCTTCAACTTCTTGCAATCCAAAGTCTTATGTTCTTTGGAGTTGCAGATCCCACATCCAATTGGTTTTGATTGCGACTGCGACTTTGATTCGAACCTGCATTTTTCAAAATGACGCTTCTGGCAGGTTACCCTTGTTAGACCCAGAATTCTTCTTGTGGTCTGAATTCCCCCTATGTTTCTTATCAGAACGACATGAGTTTTCATCCTCACGTTTCCTTTTTCCTTCTTCAGAACTCTTAAGCGATCTCTGCCTAACCGCATCGAGAGTATGGGATAATGACAAATCAGCCACTGACCTAAAGTAGTAGGTCTTGATGCTTTTACTCTTGCTTTAATCTCCGGAGCTAAACCTCCAATAAAACGGGCTATACGTTTTGGTTCCGGTGTGACCAAGTATGGAACCAATCGAGACATGGTATTGAAACTGGTAAGGTATGCCTAACAGTCTAAGTTCTTCATGACCAAGGTCAAGAAGTCAGTCTCAATTTTCTCAACTTCATGTTGAGGATATAAATTTTCTTTGATAAGAGCAACAAACTGATCCCACGTCAGATTATATAACGGAATTTTCCCTGTAGCTTGGATTTGGGACCTCCACCAAGCTAGAGCTTCTCCTTTAAATGATTGTCACACAAACTTCACAATGTCTTGCTCTGCACAACCACTAATATCAACCACGGTGTCCATCTCATCAATCCAGGTCATACAATCGATGGCTCCTTTCTCCCCAGTGAAGTCTCTGGGCTTGCAGGAGACAAAATATTTATAAGAACAGGTCTTAACATGAGGCTCTCGATCGAGCACAACTTTCTTCGATGGGACATTCCTCTGATTTGAAGAATGATGAGATTCACTCCTGCGAGCTGTATGAGTCTTGGAGGGTGGTTTTGAGTGTGGTACAGATTGAGTTCTGACGCGAGTGCCGCTTGATTCGTTAAATTGTCTGTCAAGAGCTCGAGTAACGGCATTATCTATTAATGCCTACAATTCCGCACCTGCTACGTTAACTCTGGTAGTATCATGATTCTCCCTCGGGTGACTGTTGACTTCATCTGACCCTGCCATGTAGCGCTACATAAAGTATTGATAAAGATTTATTCAGGAGTCTATTATGGAATTGTCTTTTATGGCAATTCATTAACCATGGTAACTATAAACCATATTGGTTAATTTTAATGTATTTAAATTATATTTCATCGCTAGTTATAAACTATTAAGGATAAGAGGGTGGCATACAATAGGCCTAGTCACAAGGACAATTTTAATTATAAACCATGATCTTATAGGATCGAGGCATTTAGGTTTGAACGTAGTTCATTACCTTTCTTGACAGGGAGTCATAGATTATATCTGTCTTTTGTCTTGTTTGACAATTATTATGGCCCGCAGGCACATCATCACTAAATGATGTTTAATTAATAAAGGAAAGGAATTGGAAGAATCCAATATAAGGATGACTTATGTGATTTTATCGAATCACATTTGCCAGGAGTGTTAACATGTTTTCAGATGTTAACAAGTAATTGAATCTTAAAAAGGAACTACCATCATGGCCTTGTCTTAATATGACACATAGGCTAGGTTTTTGCCTTTAAGATTTTCTTTAATATTTCAATATAAAATGAAATGTTTTATGTTAATTTATTTCATATAATATATTTATACATATAATGACAAAATGAAATTTTGAACTAAAACATTCCACTAAATTAAGAAGGAGTGCATTGGTGCCCTAAACGGGACTTTTACATAAATAACTTGCCCACGCAGGGGCTAAAATGGAAATACAAGTCCTCGCAGGGACTAAATACATAAGTAAAAATGTCCACACAGGGACTTGATTGAAATAAAGAAATTACATCATAAATAAATAAGGAATCTTCAAAAATCCCTATTCTTCTTCCCCTTGATCAGATTCGCCAAACCCTTAAGAAATCCCCGGTGGCTTCTACGCTTCTCCTGAACCTCTCATTCCACCTGGCTCAACCTCTGAAGAATTTCCTGTTGTTGCGGCGCATGGATCATAGGCGGCTGCGGCGGCTGCTGTTGTGGAGGTTGAGGAGGTGGCGGGTATTGATACCCGTATGCTTGGTACCCTGATTGGTACGAAGCGGCGAAAGGCCCTTCGGGATGAAGAGCATTGTAGTTGGCTGCTACGAGGTATGGGTCAACATCCGGGGCATTGTAGTAGTTGTACCCCGGGTAGGCTGGCTGCTCAAAAGGGTTATACGCCGCTGCACCGGCGTAGGAAGGAATTGGGTTATCATAACCCACTGGTGGTGGTGCGACCGGAGCTGAGTCGACTTCTGAGACGAGGTTTGAAGGCCCACCCATCTGCGGGTCTTCATATAGTGGCGGGTAGTGACTGCCACTTGAATGTTGAGGGGTGCTGAAGTGGAATCCGCCTCGCACGGACATCCGTGCTCCTGATCTCC
The DNA here is from genome assembly GCA_030545235.1 of Helianthus tuberosus. NCBI lineage: Eukaryota > Viridiplantae > Streptophyta > Magnoliopsida > Asterales > Asteraceae > Helianthus > Helianthus tuberosus. The sequence continues at coordinate 5,201 of JARYGA010051835.1, read as the reverse complement.
TACGCCTCGGTGGTTCCAGAGGCAGCTGCTGCTCTGGTGGCGGTGGCGTAACCGCCGGGAATCGTGAATCCTCGGAGGGGTCCTGCTGCTGCTGATGAGGTGGGTTAAAAGGGGGAGTGAACTCCCAAGGGTATGAGGCAAACCTTGCTTCATAGCTGTCTGGGCCCCGGTACGGTGAACCATGAAAAGATGACCCATCTGAAATCTCTATGGGATGCGTGGGCGTCCCTGTTGGTGGCTCGACAGGATCTGGATCTTCGTCCATATCCATGTCTTGATCACCGGAAAAATGATCTTCTGGTCCCAAGGGGTTAAAACCCCATGGTTTTTGCACCTGATCCACCGGATTGAACCGGCTCTGGAAATACGGGGTCGAGTCTTGAAAGGGCATAATGGTCAACATTTAAGCAATTAACGGAAACATGCAAATGAATCGGATTAATAAGGAACCATGTAGTATAACCTCAGAGGGTTTTACTAACTTATAATATGGTCCTAAAGGAACCTTAAGGCATATCTAAAACAAGCTAAATAAGGTCAGAACTGAAAGTCAAAGCAAAAGTCTACTTTTGCGACTTTCGGTTCCGAACCGAGCCTAAACTCAGAAGTGTCGGGTTGAACATGCTTAGACATGTTCTTACATTATTTACCAAGTTATTTTAGTGTTAAAATATGTTCCATAACTTCTACATTATGTTATGAAATTATTTGTAAAAATAGTTTCTGTTGACTTTTTAATATTAAGTTTGACCCGACAATTGACCAAGTTAGAGTGATAATCAGTGGGTGCCCTTTTAAGGGTTTATTACCCACTTAATTACCAACTCATAGCCACTTTCAATTCGAATAATGGCTGGCCCATTAGTGATTAATCACTAAGTCAAAGCTTAATTACGATGGCTTTGACTTTTGGTCATTAGACTAATAAAACTTGAACTTAGGAGGTTAAGAACACTTACAATGGTCCTTAACACGAATTTGGAACCTATGAAAACTTGCTTGAACTCCAGAAAGCTCCAGAGAGAGTGTTGTGAATAATTTTTGAATTGTGCAAATGAACTAGCAAACAACAAGAGCTTATATAGCCAAATATAATTAATAAGATCACTCCACATGAGTCTACAACTGATTCCTGATGATTCCAGGTGTCCCCTATGCATGAAATACTGTTGGCTCAGCTCCTGGATTCGAAAAATGGCATGCAAAGGCGGTGTAACCTGACTAACCTGCAGCTGTGCAGATTTTTCTGCACCCGACACTCTTACACGACCCGCGTAAGAGTTGTCTAAGGCCTACGCGGCCCGCGTCAAGGGCAACTCCGGTCACCAAGTTTCAGTTATTGCAATTTCAGTCCCTGGTCCCTCTAAACTCGTTTTATCTTTCGTTTATTGCACTTTTAACCCCCAAACTTGACTTTTAAGGGTCTTGAGTCTTTAAATATTTATCAATAAGCTTTCGGTTAGTTACGAGGTCACCCGAATGGTCTTGAATTGCAATGTTGATGCATTTGACCCTTATTCCTTGGAATTAACACTTTAATTATTTATGTGCGTCGAAACTCCACGAATTAATATCTGATATTCTTGAGATCATAATATATAATTGTTACAATGTTTTTGGGCTCATTAAAAGGTCACTCTGAGGTTACTTTCAACATGTTGACACTTTTAACCACTATGCTTCGTAAGATCCTTATTTTAAGCACAAACGACTTTCCATGTTTGATAAATTATTCGTTAAAGAATACGAATGTCGTACGAGGACAATCAGAGGCACATAAATGGCATGTTAACACTTTGGATTCCTTTACTTACATATTTACATTGTTTGGCAAATTTAGTCCCTCCAGATCAATCTATTACACGTTTAAAGTCCATGACACGTGTCTTTATTTTATTGGTCGTGATTTTACGAGGTGTTACATCCCCACCCCCTTAAAAGAAATCTCAACCTCGAGATTTACTGAAATAAATGAGGGTACATCTGTTTCATTGTGGATTCAACCTCCCACGTGTAGTCAGCAATGAGGCATTATGGGGCGTTTTCAAAAATGGGTGTAGTGGGGATGTGGGCATTGTGGGGCATTATGTTAAAAGAGGTGTAATAAAATTAAATAAAAAAAATCAAAAAATCTTATTAGACAAACAAAAAGAAGATCAAGGGTGATTGTCCAAAACCAATGAAGCAAGGCGTGGAAAAAAGCACGCAAAAAGCAAATTTTTTAAATAAAACGCCCCGGGGTGGAATATGGGGGTTGTGGGGCGTTTTTTAGAGGAAAAACGCCCAAAAAAACTCCACTACGGGTGCTCTTAGATTGTAATGGGTTTTGGTTTTGAAATAATGAAGTGTTTTGGGAATGGGTGTAATTTAAATTGTGAGTGAAAGTTAAATTTAATGGTCAAAGGACCATTAGCAACTGTCGGAATTATCGAACAAATCAAAAAGTTGAGCGGGTTATCCTTGTGGCTAGCCAAACTCCCAAGGATGGCGACAGTGGTCTGGCTCGGGTTCGAACCGGGAGCACCTTACCTGTGAGTGCCCCGCCCCCTCCCTTTAGACTAGTGGGTATGGGGAGGCTCATCCCCATGAGGATGGGCAGCCACGTAGGCGCCACATCACCATCCCATGGAGGATGGGCCTCCTTGCTTTTTGTGGGGGGTGGAGGATGGGGCTACCCCACCTAATTATTTTATAATTTTCTAAGTTTTTTTTGTTAACTTAATAAAACTTTCATAAAAATTAAAAAAATACAACATAAAACAAGATAAATAAATTCATTTCATAACATAAAAAAATTACATTTCCTAAAAATAAAAATTACTAATCCTAGAAACGGAAAACATAAAAACGAAAAAAAAATTACGATACGATTAAAAAACTAAACAACCTACGACGTCCATTTTTTCTTCACCTCTTCTTTCATCCTCCGATAAACCTCGCGTTTATCCTCCTAAACCGAGTCGAGATCCAACCTCATAATCCTAAAATCCTCCGCTCGAGCATAGTCGGCCGACACGGTTTTCTTGTGACTATTTTTCGGCCGCGAACTCTTTGAATGAACGGAATTCGTTTATCAACTCGTCTATTTTTGAAGACGCCTTCGAGCCGCCCCCTCCACCCGAGCCGCCCCCTCCACTTGAGCCGGCCCCTTTGCTGTCACACCCCCAAAATACCACATGCGGAAACCCCCGCGAGGCGTGTGACGTACCAGGATCCAAGCCACCAATCACATTGAACTCATAAATATATGTAAATAAAACTTTCATTCCTTAACAAAAAGTGTTACAAACGTTACATATCATTCATTGTATACAACGGAAGCATAACTCATTTGTTAAGTGTTTCGCAAACCATGTGTACATAAACCATTAAGCTTGTTTTGAGATTCCATGTATCTCGACCCATGACCACTCCAGCATCCCAGACAGCAAGTCCCAATGATATAAACCTACAACCTGCAAGCTTGCAGACAAGTGTGTCAGACGACGCTGGTGAGTTCAAAGTTTTGTTAACGTGTTTAGTTACTAGATATGAGTATAAAACGTTTCAGAGATTTGATTTGATGTTGTTATTAACTCGAATACCGCATATGGCTACAAGATGTTTTTGCCCAACCCCAATGCCTCTATCAAAACATTGGTCAAGTGGTCAAGGTAATTAGTTCACGGCCGTCCTCCCCGGTACGGTGTGAGGGTGCCAAACCTAATAGCGCTATCAACTAATAACCTCGTTGCCTCCCCGACAACAATCGGTAGATGTAAGGGGTCTTAAATGATAGAAATGAGTGTAATAACCAACATCCCAATAACCCGACGTTCCTCCCCGGAACAATTACCAGATATCCCTCCCCAGGATGCATGCTTGGAAAAAGAGCAGTGAACTCACCTTTGATTGTTCGGTATGTTACATCACATTACCCGTACCAAGTTGGTCAACCATACCCTACCGTGGTTACCAAGAACAATCAGTTTTCGTAAACACATATCCAATTCGCGTTTGCAACAAGTCACATAAAATACCGTTAACACATATCACATAACAAGCATTCAGATTTCATACATGCTTAAAACACAATTCATGTTCCCAATGAGGGTTACCAGTAATATCAGCTTTTGCAGTCAATCAAGTTCACAGTTCACATCTATTCGTATACAAATTCACACCTCATGTGTATATAACAGAACAACAGTTACAGTTGTATTGTCTACTCACACAAGTCAAGTCAAGAGTAACATTGTTATCAAGCAATAAACAGAATTCTACAAGCACAGGCATCTATCATACTCTATTTACTGTTCTGCCTTAACACTCTTATGGCAAATAACCTGGGTGACATAAGACTATTCTTCCCTGAAGTCACATTTGACGAAACTCCCATGATTCGTGGAAGCCGCTTATGACGAAACTCCCATGTTTCGTGGAAGCTGCTTATGACGAAACTACTATGTTTCGTCGGGTTGCTTATGACGAAACTACTATGTTTCGTCGGGTCCAAGTGTGGCAATGGCCCACCTGTTTCGTCGTGGATAACATCAGTTTGGCTATGATGCACCCGCAACCCTAACTGTCTTTACTGTTTCATCGCATAAACATAGCATCATCATTTTCATCGGCTTACACATACAACAAACAATCAATTATCAATAAACTCATGGGCATCAAAATAAGTCTTTTGTTACATCGATTTCACAGTGGCCATATTTAATATTATACTAACCATTCCTGAAATCATTACCCTAATCAACATCACCTAACTCGAAACATCATGCAGCCCTAGCATTTATCATCGAAACCCATAATCACAACATGTTAATATCCGAAAACCATCACAAATCCACATGAACGAAAGCAACACTAGATCATTATAAATTAACATTACATAATCCCTTCTAGCAGTTAATTAGTATGAATTTGTTCATCAACAATGTTACTAACAGCAAAGACATAGCAAACACAATCTCATGTATCAACAATACCAAGTTCATAAAGTGACAAGAATAATGATCTACTAACCGCGTGGACAAACAAAAATCAGCAAAGCCTTCGATAGAGAGAAGTTGTCGTCGGGTCGTTTGAGAGGAAAGAAGAGAACTAGGGTTTTTAGATCAATCAGTTATGTGACGTAAAATATGCGAGTAAATGAATTGGGCCCTTACTGGTCTTCGAGTGATCCTGGGCTCGACGAAAGGTCCTTTTGGTGA
>JARYGA010051834.1:0-46744 GCA_030545235.1 Helianthus tuberosus | reverse complement strand
TACTTTAAAACAATTGAGGTTTTGTAAAAACAGTTTACAAAAATTAGATGTACTCACTTTGCTATTTTAGATAATACTGCTTTCTTGTGACTTCCTGGTTATAATTTATTAAAATTAAACAATGCACATGTGTTAGTAAGATAACCCAATTTACATTAGCTATACCCCCGAGACAGAATTCCAACGACTGAGTCAGGCAGAGCCTTGACATGCGTTACGGAGCTCTAGATCAATCGGGCAAAGTAACTAATACGTAACATGGGGTTATAATACTTACAACGAGGCAGAGCTTCGCTTTTTAGGGGTATTATATCGAGCAACACTATTGCTATTATAGGAACAGAGGAAAGAAAAGAATTGAACGATCGAAACTGAGGCAAGAGGCCTCCTTACATAGGCTGGTCGACGGGCGGCCCGCAACGGCCTCTTCTATCTTTCTCGCGGCCTGCGAGGGTCTAGGCTAGGTCCTAGCCTTGGTTAGTCACCGGTATAGGTCTGCCGGGTGTAGTGCCACGTGGCGGAACCGGGTGCGGCCTGGTGTCACTAGGTCGCGGCCCACGACGGCCTGGCTTGACCTGGTCGCGCCCCGCGAGGACCTTGAATATTTGTTTTTATTTGATTTTTAATAATATAAAGGTATTTTAAGCTCGTTTTTCATATACGGGGTATATTTTAGGACGTATAGGAGTATTTTAATGGTTTTGGGAGAGTTGTTATAGTTAGTTGTTGTTCAGGTGAGGTTGAAAATTTGGTGAATGTTTTTGTGAATTTTCCTAATGGGACTAGTGTTCTTAGAAGAGGGATGTTACAGGTGGGTATGTTTTTTCTAAGTATGTTGAGGATGTTTTTTGGGACACAATTTGTGACATTTGTGGGAATAATTTGTATCACACCTCAACCGATGGCGAAAACATCGGAGTGAGACGAAATAGATTGCTCGAGACTTCATAACACAAAATTGTGACAAATATTTAATAATAAATTTCATTTCGTTGCTATAAGAATCAAATTACATTGTTTGAAATTGAATAAAACAAGTTGAAACAAAATGAAATACATTACATCAAGTATTTAAAGTTTAAAATGTGTTTCTAGGCATCCTACTAAGTTCCGTGCATCATCATCATAATCATGCAACATGTTTTAAAGTATAGTTCAATACAAAAGTATTGGCGAGTATACAGGTTTTGGAATACTAACATACAAGTATAAAAGATTTTCTCGAATCCAAGATGCAATTTATATACAAAGTTGAAGCTAGCATGCATAACTATAGGCCAAACCCGAGTGTCCACGAGAATAATGTGCATCCCTCGTCACCGAGGTCAACGAGACCGTAATTATAATGAGCATCCCTCGACACCGAAGTAATCGAGATCGTAAAATATGTTAACTTAACAATACCCCGTCGGGTGGTGTGTTACTCCTATGGCGCTATAATTGTTAAGGTGGACTAGCAAAGTTAATAACAGATAGAGTGCATGAAGTATTCTAGCATAAACAACCTAAGCATAACAAATAGCATTTTTGGCGGATTGAGTGATTGAATATTTTTGATTATGTGTATTGTGAATTTTTGGTAGTTGAAACATGTTACACCCAAAAGTGCATTAAAGCGTAAAAAGGGTCAAGTATACTCACAATATTGAAAAGTATTCCGATTATTCATGTATTGACGAGTTATGAGAATAGGAGAATGAATGTGTTCGGTCTTTGGAGTTTATGGAATGTTTGGATTCGGAATTAAGTATAAAAGTATATGTATGCAAAGTATATCCTGGCTAGACACTCGTTTGGACACTAAGTTTTTAAAGTGTTTTCATGGGTTCTAACGTATTGCCATACAGTAGAACACCCTACATGCGCCTACCACTATAATCCCGTGTACACCCGCGATTATATTGGTCGTCGCATGATCATCATTGTTTGTACTAGTTGTGTATGAGTCAGGGTATATAGAAACTTTGAAAATAAGGATGTGTGTGTGTGATAGCGTATGAAAATTAAGTACTTGAGTATGATTATGTTTAAGTATGTGTGCGACCAAGGTAAGTGAACCACTCGGGTTATGCTCACGTATAAGTACGAATGTATGAATATGAGTATGAATATAACTATAAGCATGAATGATGACGATGGCGTGTATAGTATAAATTGAAACACAACAAATTTAAGCATATAAAATGATCAATAAGTTTTGAGTATGTAAAAACGAATGATATGTGTGAGATTGTTGTGAAATATTGACTAAAAATGTGTATGATAACATGCATGTATAGTTGTTCGAGTGAATCATTGCGTTTATTGAATCAAGTAGATTGAGTTTGACTGGAATGTAAAATCAAGTTTCTGAATGTCAAAAGAATATATATATTTATTGGTTATGCGAGATGTATTTTGAAAAGAAAATGATATGTTATTATTGTTTCAAAAGGAATATGGGATTTACGTATGTCGGAGGTTATCGGTTCCTATGAAGTCACCTTCCCCACACGTTTTGGAATTGGAATGATGTATTGAGCGGTGTCTGAAAATATTTTGAAAACAGAACGTTTGCTTCATTTAAAGTATTTCGTATTATAATACGAAGAGTTGTATTTTAGAAACTTTGTGAAAACTTTTGGTCCTTGAAAAATAATTTTAGCAAAATGAACTTAGTGATTTGGAAAGAGTTTTAGCAAAACGATTTATTGCTTTTGAAAAGAGTTCTGGTAAAATGACCTTATAACATCTATAAGATTTTTATAAGCATGTGAGAAAAGTTGGGTTGGTTCCCGATTTGGGAACAAATGTCTTTAGTATAACGTGTTGGATACGATTTTTGTGGGCAAGAAATTCATTAGACCGATTAAGTTGATAGGTAATATTTCATAAAATTTTGAAAATTGCGTGATAAAACATTTAAGGTATGATTAGGAATTTCGTGTATGGGATTTATGTAAAATAGATCGCAAGGTAAGAAATACGTTTTGATAAAACAATGAATTTTGAAATTTTGCCTAAGTAGGGATGATAAACGATTTAGGTATAAAACTTGATCGTGTGTTTGGCATAATAAAGTCTCTTTAAGAATAAAGTTTGATAACGATCACCAAGATAAGGGAATCACCCCTAACCCGTTGGTCAGGTCGTTTTTGAGAAGGGAAGGAGCGGAGCTAATCGTCAAGGTAAGGAAATCACTCCTATCTTGATGGTATGCCTCCATTTTTGGATTACGAGTAATGTAAATTTTGTTGGTGATGTTTTTGAAATTATGCATGTGAATAACGTACAAGTGTATGAAAAGATTTAGTATGATGTTTGTGTAACCACTTTGAAAAAAAATTGAATTTTTGGAAAAGAAAGTTCGAATCGTGATAAGCGAAAAATTGATATTGGTAAAATGGAAGTTTGATTAAAATTTAGATTGTTCCAAGATAGAACTTTTGACTAAACCAAAGTGGTCGAAAGTTCTTTTGAGTTTGGGAAGCATGTTTGGCATAATAGGTGGAATACTCTCGCCGAAATTTCGGTTAACGGTATTCACCCTTCCGATTATTACATGTTCCCAAATCAATCGAAAATTCAAGACTTGGCGGGATTTTGAAAATTAAGGAGTGGCACTAGTTGACAAGGTGTGGGTTTCACCCCTAACTTGACAACGTCGTACCCTAAGTGTGGTTAGTCTCATCGGGTCAAGAAAGTTAATTCCGACACGTTGACGAGGGTCCACTAGATTTGAAATGGAAATTCTCCATCAAGGTGAGGATTTCACTCCTAACTTGATGGCGAATTTTGTACAAAAGAATAAGTGGATTGAGAGTCGTTCACCAAATTGTAGGTTTCACGCCTATTTTGGTGAAGTCGTCTCATATGTATAATGCGAGTGTTTTCGAGTTTAACATAGCCGTGTAAAATGCCTTAGGAAAGGCGTATGCTTTGGATTAGTAAAACAAGTATGAATACATAAAAGACATTTCAAGAATTTAGCACATAAAAGATATTTCAAGAAATTAGCAAAAAAATCAAGTATGGTTGAGTACGATGCTTAACTATAGACTAGGTCGAAAGGATGGCAATTTTCCTAATTTTCTATAGCTATAGCTCTGATACCAATCTGTCACACCCCAACCGATGGTGGAAACATCGGAGTGAGACGAAATAGATTGCTCGAGACTTCATAACACTAAATTGTGACAAGTATTTAATAATAAATTTCATTTCATTGCTACAAGAATCAAATTACATTGTTTGAAATTGAATAAAACAAGTTGAAACAAAATGCATTACTTTACATCAAGTATTTAAAGTTTAAAATGCGTTTCTACGCATCCTACTAAGTTACGTGCATCATCATCATCATAATCCTGCAATATGTTTTAAAGTATAGTTCAATACAAAAGTATTGACGAGTATACAAGTTTTGGAATACTAACATACAAGTATAAAAGATTTTCTCGAATCCAAGATGCAATTTATATACAAAGTTGAAGCTAGCATGCATAACTATAGGCCAAACCTGAGTATCCACGAGAATAATGTGCATCCCTCGTCACCGAGGTCAACGAGACCGTAAGTATAATGAGTATCCCTCGACACCGAAGTAATCGAGATCGTAAAATATGTTAACTTAACAATACCCCGTTGGGTGGTGTGTTAACCCTATGGCGCTATAATTGTTAAGGTGGGCTAGCTAAGTTAATAACAGATAGAGTGCATGAAGTATTCTAGCATAAACAACCTAAGCATAACAAATAGCATTTTTGGCGGATTGAGTGATTGAATATTTTTGATTATGTGTATTGTGAATTTTTGGTAGTTGAAACATGTTACACCCAAAAGTGCATTAAAGCGTAAAAAGGGTCAAGTATACTCACAATATTGCAAAGTCAGATTATCCATGTATTGACGAGTTAATGAGAATAGGAGAATGAATGTGTTCGGTGTTTGGAGTTTATGGAATGTTTGGATTCGGAATTAAGTATAAAAGTATATGTATGCAAAGTATATCCCGTCTAGACACTCGTTTGGACACTAAGCTTTTAAAGTGTTTTCATGGGTTCTAACGTGCCCATTGGACTCACAAACGAGGAATAAAGAACAAAGATAATATAACTTATATTCAAGACGTATAATCATGATCCGATTAACATCAAGAGTTCGGTTATGTTTATTTATATGTTTTAGAGTTAATTGCCAAAATCGTCCCTGAGGTTTGGGCACGTTTGCCATTTTCGTCCAAAATGACACTTTTGTACCAAATTGCCCCCAATGTTTGTAACTTTTTGCCATTTTCATCCAAACCACTAACTTAGTTTATTTTTTCTGTTAAGTTGAGGATATTTGGATGAAAATGGCAAATATAAAACCACAGGGACGATTTTGGCAATTTACTCAAACCCTTTTTAATTTCTTTTATTTAATTATTTTTGTTACATATATAATAAAAAGGAATATACATGGAGTTTTTAGAAAAAAATTAACAGTATTATCACATATTTTTTATAAATTTTCATCCAAATCACTAACTCAGTTTATTTTTTCTGTTAAGATGAAGGATAGTTTAAATTTTATAAATTAAGACATAAATTAATTTACTGCTTCTTTATATAAATCAGTTTTATAAAGAGAAAATGTCATTGGTGGGCAACAAATAACAATCGATTACAACTTTTAGTATTTATCAGTTGTAGAGATAGAAAAAAATTGTAAAACGTTACATATTTTTTAAATGTGTTGAGCACCTAGGAAATATGTTGGTAGAAATAAAATATTTATTTAATTAAGATTATGATGGTAACTAACTAATATTTATTCTGAGTGGCTTGAGTAAAGAAACTTTTGGTTCATAGCATTATAATTACAATGTGGTGGGTAATTTTAAGGTTTGGTAATGATACATTGTTTGATGGGGGGGGGGGGGGGGCACTCGCTTCCGTTTTTCCTTAGGAGCAATTTAAAAGAGTAGAAGATGAATTACAAACTTGGTACATATGATAAGATTTTTTTATTTGACCTTTTTCAATAAGGCCACCAACATTTTAGTTTTGTAAAATTTAGAGGTTTAAGTAGATTTTATTTTTATAAAACTGATCTATATAAAAATTAGAAATTAATTTCTGTGTTAGTTTATAAACATCCTTCGCCTTAATAGAAAAATTAACTTAGTTAGTGGTTGGATGAAAATTTATAAAAATTATGTGACAAAGCTATTATTTTTTTCATATAAAAATTGCATGTATATTCTTTTTTATTATATATGTAACAAAATTATTTAAATAAAACAAATTTAAAAGAGTTTGAGTAAATTGCCAAAATCGTCCATGCGGTTTTATATTTGCCAGTTTCATCCAAATATCCTCAACTTAACAGAAAAAATAAACTAAGTTAGTGGTTTGGATGAAAATGGCAAAAAGTTACAAACGTTGGGGGCAATTTAGTACAAAAGTGTCATTTTGGACGAAAATGGCAAACATGCCCAAACCTCAGGGACGATTTTGGCAATTAACTCTATGTTTTTATAGTATAGTTATAATATTAACCTAAAACTTAGTCCATCATAGATGTCATAGATTATCATGTAAGTCAAGCATGGAGGTTTAACCTCTTTGTTTGATTCACCACTATATAAATCATCATAAGGATGATTCGGAGGGTCATGAATAACAAGAATTAAAAACTATCTAATGCATGCTCAAGTGACCAAGTAAATCCTAACCGGGGTGAACCAACACGACATGGAAATGTAATCCTAAGTGTCAGAGGCTAGTCGGGGCTATGTTACTTTGATACTAGGAAGTCACTTGAGTGTTTATACACAAGTTCACAAGTGTGTTTATACACAAGTTCACAAGTGAAGGAGTGGAACTAGATTGGAAAGCCCAAGCTCCCATGGTTCACACTTCACAAGTCACAAGTTCATCATATGAAAGATGATGAATCATGCTTGCTTTCAACACTTGGATTATGATATGTATAAACTGAAAATAAAGAGTTTTTGAACTCATAACTTGATGGAAATCACCTCAACACAAACCCTCAACTATAGACTAAGTTGTGAACTTGGTGGGTACAAGATTCCACCAAGTTTTAGCAAAGAAACAAAAAGCACCTGAACATTGAACAAAAACAGAAAGTTTAGAGGTGTTTGCACCTCTTAAACTCATATGAATCTATTCCTAATAAGTCTCATAATCTTAGATAGGTTCAAGAACAAGTAGGCACAAGATAACATCAAGAAAACATCGTTTTATGAAAGCATAACAAATATTCTTCCAAAACAGAAAGTTTGGACCTCAAAATGGTGTTGTTCCACCTTGGTTTACCATGGTAAACCAGTGGAAACATTCCTAGAGGTGTTCCAAGCCTTGTGGAAGAAGAAATGATGAAGAAAAGTTGAAGACAATAAAGTTACAATAAGTTTATATAAATCAGAAAATAAATCTGACTTTGGAGCCTTATATAAGTGATGTATCTCGTGATTACACCTTGGTGAATCTTGGATAACATCCTGGAAGGTTATCCAAGTAGATTGGTACAAGAAACATGACGAAAAGTAGAGAAAAAGTGCTCAAAACTCACTATTTTGAGTAAGTGTACAATCTGTCAACACTTGAAAGTTTGGAAGAATTGTGAGATTTTTAGAGTGAAATGAGGGTGTGTAAAAGGTTAAGGGGGTGTGGAGGATGTGTATTTATAATGTGGAGGTTAGGGTTAGTATTAATGGTGAGTTAGGTGAGTAATAAAGACAATTAGGTGGAAGTATAAGGTGCAAAAATGAGCCAATAATCGAGCTGGGAGTGGCCTCTGCGGATCGCACTCGTTTCGCGGGTCGCGAAGGGGAACACCCTCCTTGTCGCGGGTCGCGGCGGGTCTTAGCCGAGGTCTTTTCTGTTTTGTCAATTACAGTCCCTAAGGTTTGTTATTTGATATATATTACGGTGTTTTATGTATATGTAACATATATTTAGGTAGTAAATATGTATAATAGTATAGTTTAAGTATTGTAAACATAAAATCGAGTATTTGTATGTCTAAAGTGTATAAAAACACGTATTTATGACGGTTTTTTTGTAAGATAAATACATTTTTACGAGGATCACGGATGTGTATAATTAAAATACATTTAAGTATTAAACAAGTATAGAAGTATGGATTAAGTATTGAAATTGTATAACTAAGTATTTGCATATGTCAGACGTATAAACTCTCGTATCTATGATAGTTGGTATTTAAAACAAGTATGTGTTTATGCGAACGATGAATATGTGTCGATCACGTGACTGAGATAAATGTAAAACGAGTACGTGAAGTATAAGTATAATTTAGGTAAAATAACCAAGTTTTATCACGAATAGGGTGTCGGATTATAATGATTAGCAACATAATAAGATTTCGAAAGAATACGAGTTTCCATAAATAGATTATAAGGCGAGCTTTCTAAATAGAGGAAGTTATAAAAAGCGAGGCGTTACAATTTGGATGGCAGAAATGGTGGTGGTGAACTGTGCCAGTGGTGGTGAACGGTGGGGGATGGTGGTGATGGTGAACGACGAAGGATGGTGGTGATGGTGAACACTGAACAGTGAACAACGGTGATGGTGAACAATGAACAACGATGGTGGTGAATGGTGAACGGTGGTGGTATTCTTTGTTATATAACATTTTTATATGTATATATGTTAAAAAAATAATTGTTTTATTTTTATTAATTAAAGTAGAATTTTTTTTTAAATATATATATGTGAAAAGGAAAAAAAAAACATATATGCAAGACATGTATTGGATGAAAATGGCAAAAACAAAAGATAAATGCAAAGTGACGAGAATACACCTAACTAAACTGAGTTTTATTACTGGGTTAGGGTGTTGTATCAAAATAGCAACAAAAGGGAAAAGCAGGACCCATAGGAAAAATATTTATTTGGACTAAAATGACAATTTGTGACAAACCTCATCGACTAAAATGGCAATTTACCTTCCATAAATAAAGGTTAACTAGTGGAGTTCATCATGCTACGCACACTGGCGGAACCAGAACTTTTTAATTGGAGGGTCATAATAAAGGGGAATTGGCCTGTAATAATCCCAACTAGATGTCATTGGCCATTGTCAGTCCCACCTTTGAATATTCTCTATGCCAGTCTCACCTTTCACTTATTTTTCCTCCACCGGTCCTCAGTTAAAAAAAACTTAACGGAGTTAAGTTTTTTTCTGAATTACAAGCTGATGTTTTAGGGCTTTTGATCAGAACAAGAATAGGAGTCGAATGATGTAAAACTTACTTTGAAATTGTGCTCCAAAAGATGAAAACGGTGTTTCAATTTGGGTGTTTAAACTTCCAATTAACAAAAATCAAGTCGTTTGGAGGACCGTTTCGAGGTAAGTTTTACATCAATAGACTCGTATCCTCGTTCTGATCAAAAGCCCTAATACGTTAGTTTGTAATTCGGAAAAAAAAACTTAACTCCATTAGGTTTTTTAACTGAGGACCGGTGGTGGAAAAATAGGTGAAAGGTGGGGCTGGCATGGGGAATATTCAAAGGTGGGACCGACAATGACCAATGACGTCTAGTTGTGATTATTATAGACCAATTCCTCCGTAATAAATTTGTTCTAAAAAATTATATTGGTGTATTTATAAAATTTTTGCTATTAAAATAGAACTGTTTGACATTCTTTTATTGTTATTTGGTTTTCGCAATGCTACGCGGTTTCTTTTATTGTTAATTTTCACTAGAACTTGTTGGAGTTGATGTAGTTTCAATACTTAGTTTGGGTTTTTTTAACTAAAATATCTTACTAGAACATGCACTTTTACATAAAAATAATAGCAATTAGCAAATTATTGTAAAAACTTGTATAAATAATAATCTACTGGAGAGTTCAAATGAGAAGAAATTACAAATTAAGAATAAAAAGAATAAAGTGTACAAAGGTAATTGAACAAATAATTTAATGTGTCTATCCTTTATTTTTGTTATTCAAATTAATGAATGTCTAATCATTTAATGACTCTATCATATAAAATCGTTGTGTATCTTACACAATAAAAACAATCTTGCACATGAACCTACATATTTAACTTTTCTTACACCATAAAAACAATGTTTGGGTGTAGGGCTGTAGGCAAAAGAATGTGTAGGATCCCAACATTTTTTCATAAATTTACGACTCATAAAAAAATATGTGTAGGACATTAATACTTTCATATATTTTTTTCACCCCTAATAAAATTGGTATAGGACCTAACACATTAATGGTGGTGAAGAAGAAATTATTGTGGCATTAATGAGACTTGAATAACTCTTGATAACATTTATTAGTATTCTACATCAAATTGTCTATCATACCCTTATTAATTAAAGAATTATTTAAAAGAGGATAAAATTGATATCTTGATTCTCAACCATTGATCCCAAAAATATAAGGCCTAGATTAATTTTTTTTTTTTTTTGCAAGAACATTCTTCTCAAATGAACCTCCCCCTAATAACCTAATTGGTAATTAGTTAATTATTAAATATCTTGAAAGTTGAAATCTATACACCTTTATAATACATTTCCCATGTACAAAGTTGTAATTTCCTCACAATTTCTTAAGATGCCATCCCAAATTCAGGCCTTATTTACCAAATTTTTCATACGCCCTCCCAAATATGCCCCTATTAAATGGCGTGTTAATAAAGCCTGTGTAAATTGACGACAGAAATGAAACGGTGGGAGCAATTAATCATGAAATCAATTAGGTTTCAATGATTTTGTGCTTGATTAATCATGAAATCAATTAGGTATCAATGATTTCGTGCTTGATTATTGATGATTGAAGCTGAAAATTCAATGCTGGGTGAAAATTGAAGACGCGAATTGATTTGCCCTGTCGTTTCCATTCCCTTCGTCAGTCATATATTGCTAGCGTCGTATTCAGAGTACGTAAGAAGGAAGAGTTTTATTTCAATTCGAGTGCCGTGAAGAAGATAAACGGATAGAAGACGAGAAGCGGTACCGGAAACGTTCCTAAATTGGTGACGAATGAACATATTGTGTCCGAGGGTTGGGGGATTGTTAATGATCAGAGATTGTAAGTATCTGTTGCTATTATTGTATGATTGATGATTGATTTGTTTGCAATAGGATTTCTGTTTATAGATAGTTTCAATTGGTAATTTTAGGCAGGGGTTTCTTGACCTAACAATGAAGCCATAGCTTAGAGACTTCTTAACCAGGTGTTTAGCCATGGTCCCTAGCCTAATTTTTGCTCTCATTGGCGGATCGGCTCGGAGCTGGAAAGTTAATTATTATAGCATCGATTAGTGATTATTCACAGTATTAGTTAAGTGATTGTTCATGTTATTTAAACAATTCCAAAAGCATCTTTTGTTAACAACTGTTTGTGTAACACCTCGAAAATTCACGTCCAATAAAATACAGACACGTGTCATGGTAGATAAACGTGTCAGGAACCCTGATTGAATTAAAAGATGTATGGCAGGATTTAAAAGTGTCGACATGTTAATTTATACCTCTGAACGACCTCGTTATAAATCCCAAGACCCAAATCTATATTATAAACATCTGATATATTCAAGTCCGATCATTTTGATAATGAATAATTCAAATTTGCACAATAAAAGGACCCTATGAGAATATGATTGACAAACCTTCGGTTATGGCCCTTTCAAAAGAATCCAAGGCAACTTTAGGACATGGCAAAGTGGTCTTAACTGTTCAGGGCATGATAAAGAGGCCCCATTCTGATAATAGAGGCCCAAATTCGTAATACATAAGTTGCCTGTTCGAAGCTTGAAAGGTCACAAATTTTTGCCTTCTGGTAAAGGCTTACGGACCGCAAAGACTTGGTCTTACGGTCCTTAAGAGGCTCTTACGGACCGCAAGACCCTCCGCTTACGGTCCGTAAGACAGTCCCAGTAACAGAAAGTTTGACAGCTGCCTGTATAGCGAGTTAACCGACTTATATTGCCATTTTTCACTCCCATGTGCAACACAAACTAGTTCTTAGGCACTGGGGACACTTGTTATTGATCAGGGATCAATCCTAGAGTTGTTTGGCATGATCTTAATCAATCTAGAACACTATATAAAGACCCACATTGTTGCAACTTTGATCATTCATTCCAAACTTCACTCCTGAAGATTTTTGGAGCTCAAGGCCACTCTCTAAGCATCACTAGTCGTGCATAGGACCTTTGTAAGCTTCCTTAGCCTTCCTTAATCGTGTTTTACTTAGTTAATTAGCTTAAAGTCAAACCGTCGTAATTAAGGTTTGACTTAACGATTAATCGCTAATGGTCCAGCGATTAGTCAAAGTAAAGGTAGTTATAAGTTGGTAATTATGTGGGCATTAAACCCTTAAAAGGGCACCCTCTGATTCCCGCTCTAACTAGATCATTTGTCGGGTCAAAGTTTGTTATAAAAAGTCAACAGAAACATAATATTCAAATTAAAGCATAATTAGCAATGTAGAAGACATGTAACCTATATTATCATTCATATAACTTGGTAATTAGTATAAGAACTGGTCTAAGCTTGTTTGATCCGACAATTTTTCTGTTTAGGCTCGGTTCGGAACCGAAAGTCGCAAAACTTTGACTTTTGCTTTGACTTCAGTTCTGACCCGATTTAGATGGGTTTAGAAATGCCTTAAAGCTTCATTAGGACCGGGTTACATGATAGTATAACCCTCTGTGATTGGTTCATTGTTTATCCGATTCGTTTACACGTTTCCGTTAATCGCTTAATGTTGACCATAATGCCCATTTAACCTTAAAACGAGAATTTTGGAATTATGAAAGGACAATAATCTTTGTTCCTGATTTATAAACATGGTCCTAAGATTTCATATCAATTGGGGGTATAGATTAGGAGTTATGCTCAATAGCGCACTTAAAAAACTTTTTATTAATTAAACGGCGCAATTAGCATAAAGCCTATCTAAAATCAATTTTTGACACCAAACCTTTTACCCACTGATGTAATATAATATTTTGGGATTTTTGAAGATTTTTAATTATTTTTAAACTGATCATAACCTAAGGTTATTGCCTTGATTCGATAAATACCAATTATACCCTTTTGCTTATAAAACGAGTTTTACATAACATTTATACACCAAACCTTCGGCTACTGATTTTATATGATAAATGAAGTACGTTGAACTTTATTACCTGATCAGAAAACTCAGATTTCCTGTTTAACCCGGAAATCGCTTAAAATGGCTTTTTACGTGTATTAAACACATAGTATAGGTATAAAACCATTTTGTCATATACGACTTATTACCAACTAATGTAACCTATTAAATTAAGTTGTTTTACTGATTATGTCAGACCCGAATCACAGAATTATAATTTATCTCTTTTATAATCTTTAAAATGACCAAAATACCCCTACGGGGCTTAAATTGAGATTAAACTCGTTTTGGGCATAATGGAAGGTATCTTACTGATATCACAACATATTTAAAGCATATTAACGTAGGAAACCTGTTCATGACTTATTCGGTTACCCGTTATGCGTTATACGTGTTCGGTTCGGTTTATGTAACTAGTTTGCATAAATTAGCCGAAACGGGTCAAACTTTATCGTTTTTATCTCAAAATCCAGAATGTGTTTAGTTTACCCATATTATACAAGTATTCAAACTTTTCGGGTCTAAATCACATTCTATTCCGGTCTTCACTTAATCATGCGTTCGAACCGTATATTCCTTTAAAACTAACCGGTCTAAGTTTAGGCATAATTAAAGACCCGTTAGGATTCTAATAGGTTATTATAAACTTTCGTTCCAGAATAGGAGACCCGGTAAAAGCTATCTGCACTTGCTAATTGTGATTATACTTTGCTCAGGTAAATACTTTTAACTTATTTTCCCTTATACGGGTTTGGGGTACGGTATCTAAGATACCACTTGGTCGGGCATTCGACCTTAATCGATTGGTGGTTAAGTATTATCGAGATGACCCGTTTAAAAATATGTTTTGTTGCTTAAACGCCTTTGGGGGGTTAATGACCATGTCCCGGATATCCTTGGCATCATTTTACGAAATGGCCACGACCTAAGCACGGGGTGTAGGCGTACACCCGTCCGTGCCTAAATAAATAATGTGGTGTGTCTATTGATCTTTAACCCGGCACGAACCGGGCTACTGAACGCATAAGAAACATGTAATTCGTTTACAAGTATTATATTCAAATAATTGTCCCAAGTTATAAAAATGTTTGTGCCTCGTGCATTTAAATCAATTTTCTTAACCTTTCAAAATGAGTCAGTTGATTGTATTTACCAGTGTAAACTGACGTATTTTCCCAAAAAGATTAAGTGCAGGTACTAATCGAAATAGGCTGGCTTTCTCCTTAGCATCAGTACGAGTCTCGCAAGCTTGGATGCATTTCCGTCTGTTGAACAATGTTTCTTTTTATTTGATCCACCTGTGGATTATTTTCAACTATTTTTGTGATACTTAATATTACAATTTTATTCGGTTGAAATGAAACTATCTTTTGCTTCCGCTGTGCATTTAAATATTGTGTTGTTTGAATATAATGATATCAACTACGTCACGATACTCCCCCGCCGGGCCCACCGGTAATACGTGGAAATATCGGGGTGTGACAGGTTGGTATCAGAGCCAACACTGAGTGAATTAAACACTAGCCTTTTGTGTTTAGTCTCAGTTACACAATTGCACATTCCAAAATTTTCGAGTCTAGACAAAGAACTTAGGGCTAATCCAAATTATTTTAATTTTAACTTTGTCCTTTATATTTCTTTGTTTTATCTTTATTTGTTGATAAGGAAATATGCCACCGAGATTCAGAAGAGGAGGACGAGGCAAGGGGCCAATCACCGCCCCCAACGATCACGAAGCCGGGCCTTCACACCGGCGAACTCCTTCTACAGCTATGAGTGCCGGTCCTCAAGGAGACTGGAGGATCCACTCAGAGCCCGCTAGGCGATCTGTCTCACATAGCTCAACACCTCCTTATCGCCATTCCTATGGGCCACAGTCAGAGAACGAGCCTGAAGACTCACGCCACTCCTTCTTGCCATTACAGCGATCCCTTTCGCACCATTCCTTTGGCGACCCCACTCTTGTCTTTCAGGGCCGGTTTAACCCGGCAAACTATATTCAAGAACCAGTGGGTTTTAACCCATTGGGACCAGAGGATCATTTTTCCGGCGATCACGCCATGGATATGGATGAGGACACCGACCCTGTTGAACCACCGACTGGAACCCCCACGCACCCTATTGAAGTCTCTGATGGATCATCTATCCATGGATCACCTTACCGTGGTCCAGACAGTTACCAAGCAAGGTTCAACCAATATGAGTGGTATTTTACACCCTCTCACCATTTATCGCCTCATGAGCAGCAGCAGCAACAGCAGGATCCCTCCGAGGATTCGCGTTTCGTGGCAGTCACGCCACCACCACCGCCAGTACAACTAGCGCCTCCAGAACCACCGAGTCGTAGAAGAACAGGCGCACGAATATCCGCACGAGGAGGGGATTTTCACTTTAGCACCCCCCATCACTCAAGTGGCAGTCACTATCCGCCACTGCATGAAGACCCACAAATGGGTGGGCCTTCAAACCCAGTTGCAGAGGTGAATTCTGCACCAGTTGCACCACCACCGCCACCAATGGGATTTGGTAATCCGATACCTACATACGCCGGATCCACGGCGTATAATCCATTTGAGCAACCGGCTCACACTCATTACAACTATGCTGAAGCCGACCCATACCTCGTAGCGGTAAACTACAATGCCCTTCATCCTGAAGGACCATATGGAGCTCCCTGGGGAGTGGGATACCCAACTCATGGGTATCAAATACCTGCTCGACCTCCGATTCGGCAGCAGTCGCAGCCACCACGTTTTTCCCCACCGAAACAGGAAGAAATCCTCCACAGGTTAAACGTGGTGGAACGAGATTTTCAAGAAGAGCGTAGGAACAACCGTGGATTCCTCAAGGGCCTGGCAAACTTGTTAAAAGGGAAGAAGAAGAGGGATCATTAAATCCCTATATGTATTGTTGTATTTCCTTATTTCAATCAAGTCCCTGCGTGGACATTTATCTATGTACTTAGTCCCTGCGTGGACTTGTCTTTCTTTAGTCCCTGCGTGGACTTGTCTTTTTAGTCCCTGCATGGACACCTATCTTAGTGATCAGTCCCTGCGAGGACTTGTATTATCAATTTAGCCCCTGCGCGGGCAAGTTATTTGTGTTAAAAGTTCCGTTTAGGGCAATATGTACTTCTTTTTAATGTTTAATGGAATGTTAAGTTTAAAAAGATTTCATTCTATCATTATGCATAAATATATTATAAAAATGAAATAAATAAATTAAAAATCATTTTTATCTGCCTATTAAATATTGAATAAGAATCTTAAAGGTGTAACTTAGTTTGCATGTCATTAAAAGACTCGGCCAAAATGGTAAGACCTGTTTAAAAAGATTCAAATTCCTGTTAACATCTGAAAACATGTTAACGCTCCTGGCAGACGTGATTCGTTAAAATCACACGCGTCATTCGTATAACAGGATTCTTCAAAAGATTTCTATCATAACCTGGTGATCTATAAATCATGGGTTTAAATCATCAATTAAGATGATCATATACTAAACATCCATAGGTAATGTAGCGCCTACGGGCCATACTCATTGCCATTAAGACAAAAGACAGTAGTAGTCTACGACTCCCTGTCAGAAAAAGGTAAAGAACTATGTTCAAACCTTAATGCCTTGATTCTCTGAAATCATGGCTTATGATTTAGAATGTCCCTGTGACTAGGCTTTTGTGCCACTAATAATATTGTTATTGTCTTATAATTAGGATAAATTATAATAAAAATCCTAAATAAATATGATTAACAAATTAACCCGATATGGTCTATGTTTACCATGGTTAATGAATTGCCATAAAAGACAATTCCATAATAAACTCCCAAATAAATTATTATCAATATCTTATGTAACATTTCAAACTACATGGATGAATCGGATGAGATCAGCAGTCACCCAAGGGAGGAACATGATAATACCCGAATTAATGTAGCGGGTGCGTAACTGTAGGTAATGATAGACAATGCCATTACTCGAGCATTGGATAGACAGTTTCAGGAATACAGTGGTACCCATGGAAGGACCCAATCTGCATCACACTCCAAAACACCCTCTAAAACCCACACTGCTCACAACAGTAATTCCCATCACTCATCAAACCAAAGGAGTGCTCCATCTCAAAGGATCATACCGAATCAGGAACCCCGTGATAAGGGTTGCTCCTATAAGTATTTTGTTTCATGCAAACCCAGGGATTTCACTGGGGAAAAAGGAGCCATAGACTGCATGACGTGGTTGGATGAAATGGACACTGTGGTGGATATCAGTGGTTGCGCTAAGAAGGATGTGGTGAAATTCGTGTCTCAGTCATTCAAGGGTGAGGCATTAGCTTGGTGGAGGTCTTTGATCCAAGCTACAGGGAAAATCCCATTGTACAATATGACTTGGGAACAGTTTGTGTCATTGATAAAGGAAAACTACTGCCCTCAGCATGAGGTTGAGAAGATTGAATCAGATTTCTTATCATTGGTGATGAAGAATCTGGATTGCCAAGCTTACCTCACCAGTTTCAACACCCTTTCTAGGCTAGTTCCGTATCTGATAACACCAGAACCCAAGCGAATTGCTCGCTTCATTGGGGGTTTGGCCCCAGAGATAAAAGCCAGTGTTAAGGCATCTAGACCTGCTACTTTTAGGTCAGCAGCTGATCTAGCTCTGTCTCTTACCTTGGATGCGGTCAGGCTAAGATCGCTGAAAAACACTGATACTGAGAAAAGAAAGCGTGAAGATGATAGCTCACGACGATCGGAAAAGAGACATAAGGGAAACAATGACCACAAAAAGGGTTCTGGATCGAAGAAAGATGGTCGTCAATTGGGTGATAAACCCAATTGTAAGATCTGTAAGAAACAACACTTCGGGAAGTGTAGATATGAGTCGAAGTCCCAGTCACAGCCAAGGGCATGTGGGATTTGCAAGTCTTCAGAGCACAAGACCTTGGACTGTAAGAAAATCAAGGATGCTACGTGTTATAGCTGCAATGAAAAAGGGCATATCAAATCCAACTGCCCAAAGCTTGCAAAGAAGACCGAGGATGGGAAAAAGACCAATGCAAGGGTCTTCCGGATGGATGCAAAGGAAGCAGTGCAGGACGACAATGTGATCACAGGTACCTTCCTCATAAATGATGTTTATGCAAGAGTACTATTCGATTCAGGAGCTGATAAATCATTTGTAGATAATAAGTTTTGTAAGTTGCTGAATTTACCTGTTAAAACCCTAAGTGTTAAATATGAGGTGGAATTAGCCGATGGAACCATAGAAACAGCGTCGACCGTGTTAGATGGATGTGTTATATCCATTAGGAACCACTCTTTTCCATTGTCTTTACTTCCTTTGAAATTAGCCGGTTTCGATATAGTAATAGGCATGGATTGGTTGTCTCGCAACCAAGCCCAGATCGTTTGTGCTAAGAAGCAAGTGGTTGTCAGAACTCCTCATGGCGAGCCTTTGACAATCCAAGGAGATACTAAGTACGGAATGCCTGAGCAAGTGTGCATGATCAAAGCATCAAGGTGTTTGACGAAGGGTTGTGTTATCTACATGGCGCAAGTAACCCTTGATGAACCAAAGCCAAAGATCGAAGACATACCTATTATCTCTTAATATCCAGAAGTATTCCCTGAAGAACTACCTGGTTTACCCCCAGATAGGCAAGTGGAGTTCAGGATTGACATTATTCCTGGAGCAGCACCTGTTGCAAAAGCGCCTTACAGATTGGCACCAACGGAGATGAAAGAGTTGAGAACTCAACTGGATGATTTGTTAAGCAAAGGATTTATTAGACCTAGCTCATCTCCTTGGGGAGCACCAATCCTATTTGTGAAGAAAAAGGATGGGTCGATGCGTCTGTGCATCGATTATCGAGAACTTAACAAAGTCACTATTAAAAATCGGTATCCATTACCCAGGATCGACGACTTGTTCGATCAGCTGCAAGGAGCGAGTTATTTTTCCAAAATTGACTTGAGGTCAGGATATCATCAACTAAAAGTCAAGGATGAAGATGTACACAAGACTGCATTTAGGACTCGTTATGGTCATTACGAGTTCTTAGTGATGCCTTTTGGACTCACTAATGCACCAGTCGCCTTCATGGATCTCATGAACCGCGTCTGCAAGCCCTACATGGATAAATTTGTCATCGTCTTCATCGATGATATTCTTATTTACTCGAAGAATCAAGCTGACCATGAGAAGCACCTCCATTGCATTCTGAAATTGCTTCATCAAGAAAAGCTCTACGCCAAATTCTCTAAGTGTGAATTTTGGCTTCGTGAAGTCCAATTCCTCGGACATGTGGTTAGTGAACGCGGAATCCAGGTAGATCCCGCTAAAGTTGAAGCTGTCATGAATTGGCAAGAGCCGAAGACACCTACAGAGATTCGCAGTTTCTTGGGATTGGCAGGATATTACAGGCGTTTCATTGAAACATTTTCAAGAATTGCTGCACCCCTAACTTCTTTGACTAGGAAGAAAATAAAGTTCGATTGGGGTCCTAAGCAGCAAGAATCCTTCGATATTCTCAAGCAAAAGTTGAGCAATGCTCCTGTGTTAACATTGTCTGATGGAATAGAAGAGTTTGTGATATATTGTGATGCATCACACACCGGGATGGGATGTGTGCTTATGTAGAAAGGCAAAGTTATTGCCTATGCTTCACGTCAGTTAAAGGTGCATGAGAAGAATTACACCACCCATGACTTGGAGTTGGGTGCCGTCGTATTTGCACTGAAGCTCTGGAGGCACTATTTATATGGTATCAAGTGTGTGATCTATTCTGATCACAAGAGCCTCCAGCACCTGTTTAACCAAAAGGATGTGAACATGAGGCAACGACGTTGGATGGAAACTTTAAATGATTATGACTGTGAGATAAGATACCATCCCGGCAAGGCGAATGTAGTCGCCGATGCCTTGAGTAGAAAGGAAAGAGTGAAGCCTATAAGAATCAATGCCAAGAGCATTGAGATAAAGAATAGTTTGAATGAAAGGTTGTTAGCAGCGCAGAAGGAAGCTGTGCTAGAAGCTAACTATCCTAATGAAAAGCTAGGAGTAACTGAAGAACAGTTATCCCATGGCAAGGACGGAATCCTGAGATTAAATAGATGAATATGGGTTCCTGTTTATGGAGGACTTCGGGATGTTATCCTCCAGGAAGCCCACAGTTCTAAATACTCCGTTCATCCTAGAGCTGACAAAATGTACTAGGATCTGAAAGCAAATTTCTGGTGGATAGGCTTGAAGAAGTCTATAGCTACCTATGTAGCTAAATGTTTGACGTGTGCGCAAGTTAAAGCTGAACATCAGAAGCCGTCAGGTTTGCTACAACAGCCTGAACTTCCTACGTGGAAATGGGAAATGGTGACAATGGATTTCATTACCAAGTTGCCAAATACAAAGAAAGGAAATGATACTATATGGGTGATAGTGGATAGGCTGACTAAGTCAGCACATTTCCTACCCATTAAGGAGACCTATAGCTCCGACATGTTAGCCCAATTGTACGTAGATAAGATTGTATCTCTGCATGGTGTACCAGTGGCTATTATCTCTGACAGAGATACTAGATACACATCACATTTTTGGAAAAGTTTCCAACAATCTTTGGGCACGCGCTTAAATTTTAGTACGGCTTACCATCCTCAGACGGACGGGCAGAGTGAGTGTACCATACAAACCTTGGAAGACATGCTTCATGCATGTGTGATTGACTTAGGTGGTAGTTGGGATAGCCACCTGCCATTAATTGAGTTCTCGTATAACAATAGCTATCATACAAGCATTAAGGCTGCGCCCTTCGAGGCCTTGTACGGTAGGAAGTGCAGAACGCCCGTTTGTTGGGCGGAAGTTGGAGATGTCCAACTGACAGGGCCTGAAATAGTCTTTGAAACGACGGACAAGATTGTCCAGATTCGTGACCGCCTGAAAGCTGCCAGAGATAGGCAGAAAAGCTACGCAGACTTAAAGCGTAAACCTCTGAAATTCGAGGTAGGTGACAAAGTGTTGCTTAAAGTATCACCCTGGAAGGGAGTGATGCAATTTGGTAAGAAAGGCAAGTTAAGCCCGAGGTACATAGGACCATTCGAGGTCATCGAATGTGTCGGATCAGTTGCTTATAAGTTAAACTTACCTGAAGAGCTCAGTGGTATTCACAATGTATTCCACATCTGCAATCTGAAGAAATGTCTAGCTGATGAATCACTAGTCATACCACATACAGATGTACACATAGAAGAGAGCTTGAAGTTTGTTGAAAAACCTGTGTCGATCGAGGATCGACAGGTTAAGAAGCTTCGAAGGAAGCACGTACCGATCGTAAAAGTGAAATGGGACGCCTGTAGAGGTCCCAAGTACACGTGGGAGGTAGAATCCACAATGAAAGAGAAATACCCTCATTTGTTTAAGTAAATCTCGAGGTCGAGATTTCTTTTAAGGGGGGTGAGGATGTAACACCTCGAAAATTCACGTCCAATAAAATACAGACACGTGTCATGGTAGATAAACGTGTCAGGAACCCGGATAGAATTAAAAGATGTATGCCAGGATTTAAAAGTGTCGACATGTTAATTTATACCTCTGAACGACCTCGTTATAAATCCCAAGACCCAAATCTATATTATAAACATCTGATATATTCAAGTCCGGTCATTTTGATAATGAATAATTCAAATTTGCACAATAAAAGGACCCTATGAGAATATGATTGACAAACCTTCGGTTATGGCCCTTTCAAAAGAATCCAAGGCAACTTTAGGACATGGCAAAGTGGTCTTAACTGTTCAGGGCATGATAAAGAGGCCCCATTCTGATAATAGAGGCCCAAATTCGTAATACATAAGTTACATGTTCGAAGCTTGAAAGGTCACAAATTTTTGCCTTCTGGTAAAGGCTTACGGACCGCAAAGACTTGGTCTTACGGTCCGTAAGAGGCTCTTACGGACCGCAAGACCCTCCGCTTACGGTCCGTAAGACAGTCCCAGTAACAGAAAGTTTGACAGCTGCCTGTATAGCGAGTTAACCGACTTATATTGCCATTTTTCACTCCCATGTGCAACACAAACTAGTTCTTAGGCACTAGGGACACTTGTTATTGATCAGGGATCAATCCTAGAGTTGTTTGGCATGATCTTAATCAATCTAGAACACTATATAAAGACCCACATTGTTGCAACTTTGATCATTCATTCCAAACTTCACTCCTGAAGATTTCTGGTGCTCAAGGCCACTCTCTAAGCATCACTAGTCGTGCATAGGACCTTGGTAAGCTTCCTTAGCCTTCCTTAATCGTGTTTTACTTAGTTAATTAGCTTAAAGTCAAACCGTCGTAATTAAGGTTTGACTTAACGATTAATCGCTAATGGTCCAGCGATTAGTCAAAGTAAAGGTAGTTATAAGTTGGTAATTATGTGGGCATTAAACCCTTAAAAGGGCACCCTCTGATTCCCGCTCTAACTAGATCATTTGTCGGGTCAAAGTTTGTTATAAAAAGTCAACAGAAACATAATCTTCAAATTAAAGCATAATTAGCAATGTAGAAGACATGTAACCTATATTATCATTCATATAACTTGGTAATTAGTATAAGAACTGGTCGAAGCTTGTTTGATCCGACAATTTTTCTGTTTAGGCTCGGTTCGGAACCGAAAGTCGCAAAACTTTGACTTTTGCTTTGACTTCAGTTCTGACCTGATTTAGATGGGTTTAGAAATGCCTTAAAGCTTCATTAGGACCGGGTTACATGATAGTATAACCCTCTGGGATTGGTTCATTGTTTATCCGATTCGTTTACACGTTTCCGTTAATCGCTTAATGTTGACCATAATGCCCATTTAACCTTAAAACGAGAATTTTGGAATTATGAAAGGACAATAATCTTTGTTGCTGATTTATAAACATGGTCCTAAGATTTCATATTAGTTGGGGGTATAGATTAGGAGTTATGCTCAATAGCGCACTTAAAAAGCTTTTAATTAATTAAACGGCGCAATTAGCATAAAGCCTATCTAAACCCAATTTTTGACACCAAACCTTTTACTCACTGATGTAATATAATATTTTGGGATTTTTGAAGATTTTTAATTATTTTTAAACTAATCATAACCTAAGGTTATTGCCTTGATTCGATAAATACCAATTATACCCTTTTTGCTTATAAAACGAGTTTTACATAACATTTAGACACCAAACCTTTGGCTACTGATTTTATATTATAAATGAAGTACGTTGAACTTTATTACCTGATCAGAAAACTCAGATTTCCTGTTTAACCCGGAAATCGCTTAAAATGGCTTTTTACGTGTATTAAACACATAGTATAGGTATAAAACCATTTTGTCATATACGAATTATTACCAACTGATGTAACCTATTAAATTAAGTTGTTTTACTGATTATGTCAGACCCGAATCACAGAATTATAATTTATCTCTTTTATAATCTTTAAAATGACCAAAATACCCCTACGGGGCTTAAATTGAGATTAAACTCGTTTTGGTCATAATGGAAGGTATCTTACTGATATCACAACATATTTAAAGCATATTAACTTAGGAAACCTGTTCATGACTCATTCGGTTACCCGTTATGCGTTATACGCGTTCGGTTCGGTTTATGTAACTAGTTTGCATAAATTAGCCGAAACGGGTCAAACGTTATCGTTTTTATCTCAAAATCTAGAATGTGTTTAGTTTACCCATATTATACAAGTCTTCAAACTTGTCGGGTCTAAATCACATTCTATTCCGGTCTTCGCTTAATCATGCGTTCGAACCGTATATTCCTTTAAAACTAACCGGTCTAAGTTTAGGCTTAATTAAAGACCCGTTAGGATTCTAATAGGTTATTATAAACCTTCGTTCCAGAATAGGAGACCCGGTAAAAGCTATCTGCACTTGCTAATTGTGATTATACTTTGGTCAGGTAAATACTTTTAACTTATTTTCTCTTATACGGGCTTGGGGTACGGTATCTAAGATACCGCTTGGTCGGGCATTCGACCTTAATCGATTGGTGGTTAAGTATTATCGAGATGACCCGTTTAAAAATATGTTTTGTTGCTTAAACGCCTTTGGGGGTTAATGACCATGTCCCGGATATCCTTGGCATCATTTTACGAAATGGCCACGACCTAAGCACGGGGTGTAGGCGTACACCCGTCAGTGCCTAAATAAATAATGTGGTGTGTCTATTGATCTTTAACCCGGCACGAACCGGGCTACTGAACGCGTAAGAAACATGTAATTCCTTTACAAGTATTATATTCAAATAATTGTCCCAAGTTATAAAAATGTTTGTGCCTCGTGCATTTAAATCAATTTTCTTAACCTTTCAAAATGAGTCAGTTGATTGTATTTACCAGTGTAAACTGACGTATTTTCCCAAAAAGATTAAGTGCAGGTACTAATCGAAATAGGCTGGCTTTCTCCTTAGCATCAGTACGAGTCTCGCAAGCTTGGATGCATTTTCGTCTGTTGAACAATGTTTCTTTTTATTTGATCCACCTGTGGATTATTTTCAACTATTTTGTGATACTTAATATTACAATTTTATTCGGTTGAAATGAAACTATCTTTTGCTTCCGCTGTGCATTTAAATATTGTGTTGTTTGAATATAATGATATCAACTACGTCACGATACTCTCCCACCGGGCCCACCGGTAATACGTGGAAATATCGGGGTGTGACAGTTTGTTATTGTAGCAGACTCCCATTTGCTTTAATTCTGAAATACAACCATTTCAGAGATTATTATTGGTTTCAAAGTAAAAAAAAATGATAAGTATGATGAACGACTGATTTGAATTTCAATGGTGATGTGCATAAACATGTTACATAGCTTATTTTTGTGTTTGTAGTTTAAGATGTGTGCAATGGTGTTTCACATGTTTTACTTATAGATCGTTATATGTATGATTAGTAAATTGTTGATTATCTGTTGTATCTATTGTTTTAGGTTTAGGCAGGACATGTATTGTAGGGTTCTAACAATGGAACAATTTATGGTCTGCGCTCGTTTTGTCACACCCCAATATTTACAGCTCAGCCCGGTGGGGAGTATCGTGACGTAAGATTGATATCGTCATAGTCAAACATATACAGAAAAGCACAGCGGAAGTCTTGGAATATAAAATATTATTACAAAACCCAAATGTATGAAAATACCAAAATGATAGTTACAGATGAGTTTGTAATATTAAATCCACAGGCGGATCTATATAAAATGTACAAAATGAGGTTTAGCAGGATTTGCAAGATCCTTTATTGACACCAAGCAGCTCCCAGACTATTTGCGTGTAGTACGTGTCACTTAGTCTTTTGAAAATACGTCAGTTTACACTGGTAAATACAATTAATTGACACATTTGAAAATGTTTATGAAAATTGGTTTAGGTGCACAAGGCACAAATATTCTTTTATAACTTGGGACAATTATATTAATAACAATCTTGTATCAGATTTACATGTTTGTCCAACATTTAGGGCCGGGATTAAATAAACCGAACAAGATTAAACAACACACCACGAATATAAACTCATGGCAGGTTACCCCAGCAAATGAGTATATCTTTTACATACGCAACAGACAGGTGTATGCCTACACTCCGTGCTTAAGTCGTGGCCATTTACACTTTTTAAATGAGCCAAGGATATCCAGGACACGGTCGTTAACCCCCAATGTTATATGTTATCAAGCAATACTGATTAAAATGGGATTATACAATTTAATCATATCCGATTAAAAAGGTTTCTACACCCGTGAAGCGGTAATAATTTACCGTATCCCAAGCCCGTATAAGGGAAAATAAGTTAAAAGGATTTACCTGAGCTACTTCTCGATTTACAGCAAGATTTATATAACTCAGCCGTATCCAATCAAATTAAATGCAGATAGATTTTACCGAGAGGCTCTAGTCTGGAATGATGGTAATATATATAACCAATATAGAATGCTAACGGGTCTTATTTAGGTCATAGACCTAGACCGGCTAACTTAAAATATTAGAAACGGTACGATACGCTAGATTAAACGATGACCAGAATACAATGTAATTTAGACCCCAAAAGTATGAAGACTTGTATAATATGGGTAAACTAAATACATTCTGGATTTTGAAGTAAAAATGATAAGGTTTGACCCGTTTCGGCTAATTTATGTAAACTTGTCACATAAACCGTACCGAACGCGTATATGCATAACGGGTAACCGGATAAGTCCAGTACAAGTTCCATAAGTTATTATGCTTAAAATATGTTGTGATATCAGTAGGATATCTACAATTATGCCCAAAATGAAATTAAAACCAATTTAAGCCCCCGTAAGGGTATTTTGGTCATTTTAAAGTTTATAAAAGAGGTTTAATAGTAAGCTGAGGTTCTGGTCTAAAACATTCAGTAAAAGTATTTATTTTATCAAGTTACATCAGCAAGATATCATACATATGTGTGTTTAATCATTTATGGCCAAACTATGCACCGTAGGGGCATTTTGGTCATTTCACATATGCTTTTGAGGTCAAATTTGGAAGTCTGAGTTCAAGACTTATACTTACTGTTAAAGTATTAAAATTCATTTATAAAATCATTAGGTATCATGTCTTAGGTGCTAAATATGGTTTTAAACCATACTATGCGCCTAATTTGCGTAAAAGTCGATAATTGACGATATTCAAGATATTTATAAAATTCTGAAGTTTTGATCAGTCTCAAATGCTTAAACTATTTTATTTAATATATAACATCAGTAGGAAAAGGTTTGGCATGTAATTGATATGTAAAACTCATTTTATTAATGAAAAGGGCATTATCGTCAATTACCGAATTTACACAAGAACTCTATGTTATGGTCAGTATAAAATCTGAGAAAAATTTCCAAAAATCCCTAAAAATTATATCATAACAATGGGTAGCAAGTTTGGTGCCAAAATTGGGTTTAAATATGATTTATGCTAAAAATGCAATTTAATTAACAAAAAGTTTTGTTTTACGATATCTTGCATAACTTTTATTTGAGACTAGAAACTGATGTCAATTTTTTTATGACATACTTATATATCAGTAATAAAGCTTTTTGTCCTCTCACATTTTCAAAAATCTCGTTTTTATATCATAAGGGCATAATGGTCAAGTTTTAAGCATTTAACGGAAACATGCAAATGATCTCTGATTTCTAAGGGACCATGTAGTATGACCTCAGAGGGTTATACTAACATATAATATGGTCACAAAGGAACCCTAAGGGATAACTAAATTAAGCTAATTCGGGTCAGAACTGAAAGTCAAAGCAAAAGTCTACTTTTGCGACTTTCGGTTGCGAATCGAGCCTAAACTCAGAATTGTCGGGTTGAACATGCCTAGACATGTTCAATTTATATTTACCAAGTTATTAAAGTGATAAAACTGATTTTATAGCTTCTACATTATCAGTTATGAATTTTATTTAAAAACTGACCCGTTTGACTTTTATTTTAGTTACTTTGACCCGACAATTAACTAAGTAAACGTGATAATTAGGAGGTTCCCTTTTGAGGGTTTAATACCTACCTAATTACGATCACGTAGCCATGTTCGTTGCGAACAATAGCTTGACCGTTTATGGTCTAGCTAAAAAGTCAAAGCGTTTATAAAAAACGCTTGACTTTTCGGCTTTAAAAGCCAAATAAAATCAATTAGTCACGAAAGGACACTTACATAAGGTCCTATGGACTGAATATAACTCAGAGGAGGTTCCAAATGTTCAGGATCCTCAGATTTGAGAGAGAGAGCAAGAAATCAAGAAATGGTGTGAATGAAAAAGTTGGATGGACACTTCTATATATAGTGACTGAGGATTGCTAGGATGTTGACAAGTGTTTGAGAGGGATAACAAGATCATAACAGGTGTAATACCAGGTTTCTAAATCAGTTAACTCCCATGGAATTGATCAAATGGTTTTTAAAACCAAGTGTGGGAAACAAGTGTGAAGAACCTGCAGCTGGAGGTAACATTCTGTCAAAATTAGGTCGTCGCCGCACGCCACAGCAAAAAAGGGTAGGCTGTGGCATCGCGCCACCACCCCATATCTCAGCAAACAAGTTTTGAACTTGTCACTTTTAGTCCCTGCACCTTTATAAGCTTAGTAACTTTCATTTTTAGGCACAATGGGCCCTTGTAGTTAGTTTGTAAATGATCTAGAGAGTATAACCAAACACCGTTAGGTCCGGTTTCGTTAAATGATTACCAAAAACACTAGTTTCTGCTTGCTGACGCTTTTAACCCTTTAATGCACAACTTGCGTGCATTATCATTTTATCGCGTCAAAGCCCTATGTTATCCATATTAGGCATCCTCGAGAGTAATAATGAACATTAAGATGCTTCGGGTTTGTTAAAAGGTCACTCAGAGGTTAATTTGAACATTTTGACGCTTTTAACCCATCTACTTGATATTTGCAATTTAAATCGTTTATTTGCATCGAAATTCCACGAAATCATTATCCAACAATCGTGAGAGTATAAAATATTCTACAAAGCCTCGAGATCATTAAAAGGTCATTCAGAGGTAAGAATTAACATGTTGACACTTTTAACCCCTGTAGTTTGTAAATTTTTTGTTTTAAGCACAAATGGGTTCTGGTGTCCGAAAATTTATTCAATAAAGAATACGAACATCATATGAGGTCAATCAGAGGTACAAGTTTGGCATGTTGACACATTTTGGTCCTTCCACATTCATAGTTTTCGTTTTTTGACGAAATTAGTCCTTCATAGTCAACGTTTGACTTTATTAGGGTTTATTACACGTGTCAACACATTATTGGACGTGATTCTATGAGGTGTTACACCTTTACGACGAAACACTCTTTCTCAACCGTTAAAGGGCGACAAAATTCTGTTTATATGGTAGACAGGTGTATGCCTACACCCCGTGCTTAAGTCGTGGCCATTTATGCTTTTTAAATGAGCCAAGGATATCCAGGACACGGTCGTTAACCCCCAATGTTATATGTTATCAAGCAATACTGATTAAAACGGGATTATACAATTTAATCATATCCGATTAAAAAGGTTTCTACACCCGAACAAGCGGTAATAATTGTAACACCTCGAAAATTCACGTCCTATAATGTACTGACACGTGTCATAAGCTTGAACGTGTGAAATAATACTCTAGAAGGACTAAAGTTGACAAACATGAAAAGTATGTGAATATAAGGGTTCAAAGTGTCAACAATAAATAAATATACTTTACAGTAACCCTACATGATGCTCATACCTTCAAACGAATAAATCATGGATCATACGAAGTTAAACATGAAAGAAAGTGAGAGATTACAAACTACAGGGGTTAAATATGTCAGCATGTTTAAAGTATACCTCTGAGTGACCTTTTAGCAAACCCGAAGCTTTGTAACGGTTAATTATGCTCACTAGAATGCACGATATAAATTTCATAAAGTTTCGTTATCGTATGAGAAAGTTATGATCAAATTCGTATACAAGGGGTTAAAGCGTCAACGTTGAAAATTATGACTTTTCGGGTAAACATGAAGTGGCCAAGGACTTAACAAAGTGGGTATAAGTCTTGAAGCCCTTATAGGTAAATTTGGAGGGTTTATAATGCAATAAATAATGTTATATGACCTTTCGAAGGGCCAAGAGACAAGATGCAACAACTTGAAAGAATTTAAAACTGACAGAAGGACTCAAGCGGGCCGCGTAAAGTGGGAGAGACCTTTACGCGGGTTGCGTCCGACGCCCAGATGCAGAGAAAACAGGCAGCAGCCTGTTATGCCTTGTAACCGACTTTAATCAGATCTTTTCACTATATGGGCGACCCCTACATGCTTTTTAGACCTTAGGGAACATCTGTGGATGATCCATGATCAATGGTAGACCTTGTTGTCAATCATCTAAGTGAGATTTACCACTATAAAAGGCCACAATGTTGCAACATTATGATCACTCATTTCTTCTGCATTTCTGGAGCTTTTGGGAGTTCAAGAGCAGACCTTAAGCCTTCCTAATCGTGCATAGGACTTCGGTAAGTATGCTTAACCTTTCTTAGTTGAGTTTTTACTTAGTTTTAGCTTAAAAGTCAAACCGTCGTAATTACCGTTTGACTTAACGATTAATCATTAATGGTCTAGTGATTAGTCGAATTGAAGGTAGTTATAAGTTGGTATTTATGTGGGCATTAAACCCTTAAAAGGGCATCCTCTGATTCCCACTCTATCTAGACCATTTGTCGGGTCAAACTTGTTATTAAAAAGTCAACAGGATGCTTAATTTCAAATTAACGCATAATTAGCAATGTAGAACCCATACAACCTATTTAATCATAAATATAACTTGGTAATTAATGTAAGAACATGTCTAAACATGTTCAACCCGACAATTTTCAGTAGAGACCCGGTTCGGAACCGGAAGTCGCATAATTTGACTTTTGCTTTGACTTCCAGTTCTGACCCGTTTAAGCATGTTTTAGAAATGCCTTAGAGCTTTAATTGGACTAGATTACATGCTAGTATAACCCTCTGTGATTATACACCATGGTTCATTAGTTATCCGATTAATATGCATGATTCCGTTAATTGCTTATATGTTGACTATTATGCCATTTTCACCTTAAAACGTGATTTTTGAAAATATAAAAGAGTAGAAACCTTAGTCACTGAATTATAAACTTGTAACTAAAATTTGACATCAGTTTGAGGTGTAGATTGAGAGTTATGCTCATTAGCGTAATTAGAAAGCTTTTTAGCGATTAAACGGCATAATTAGCATATAGCCTATTTAAACTCGCTTTTTGATATCAAAATTTTTACCCACTGATGTAATATATTATTTTGGGATTTTTGAAGATTTTTTAATTAATTTTAGGCTGAGCATAACTTAGAGTTAAGCTTGAGTCGGTAATTATCGGTTTTGCCCTTTTGGGCTATAAAATGAGTTTTACATATCCTTTTGACTCCAAACCTTTTGCTACTGAATTTATATGATAAATAATTTATTTTAAACCATCTGAAATAATAAAAATATCAGCTTTCTATATAGAACCCGGAAACGGCTTCTAATCGCATGTTTAAGCGTTTCTAACGCATAGTATGTACTAAAACTAATTTAAACATACATGGGTTGATACCTACTGATATTTTAGGTAAATTATAATATTTTAATAGTAAGCAAAAGTTGTTTAACTCAGACTTCAGTTTTGAGCTTTTAAGCTTATGTGAAATTACCAAAATGCCCCTTTTGGTGCATAGTTTGGTTATAATTGATAAATTTCACATATATACGATACCCTACTGTTATAACTTATCAAATTAGGTATTTTTACTGATTACATCAGACCTGTAATTCAGATTATTGTTCAAACTCTTTTATAACCTTATAAATGACCAAATTACCCCTACGGGGCATAGTTTGTGTTTAAATTTGTTTCGGGCATAATAAAAGATATCTTACTGATGTCACAACATATTTGAGGCATATTAACTTAGGAAACCTGTATATGGCTCTTATGGTTACCCGTTACGCAATCTTCGCGTTCGGTTTATGTAACTAGTTTACATAAATTGGCCGAAGCGGGTCAAACCTTATCGTTTTTATCTCAAAATCCAGAATGTGTTTAGATTACCCATATAAGACAAGTCTTCAAACTTGTCGGGTCTAAGTCACATTCTATTCCGGTCTTCGCTTAATCACGCGTTCGAACCGTATCGTTCCTTAAAACTAACCGGTCTAAGCTTAAGCTTAACTAAAGACCGTTAGGATTCTAATAGGTTATTATAAACCTTTGTTCCAGAATAGGAGACCCGGTAAAAGCTACCCGCATTTGCTAATTGAGATTTATACTTGCAAAGGTAAATACTTTTAACTTATTTTCCCTATACGGGCTTGGGGTACGGTATATAAAATACCGCTTGGTTGGGCATTCGACCTTAATCGATTGGTGGTTAAGTATTATCAAGATGACCCGTTTAAATTGTTTTGTTTGATTAAAGCCTTTGGGAGGTTAATGACCATGTCCCGGATATCCTTGGCATCATTTTACGAAATGGCCACGACCTAAGCGCGGGGTGTAGGCGTACACCCGTCAGTGTAAAATAAATAATGTGGTGTGTCTATTAATCTTTAACCCGGCACGAACCGGGCTACTGAACGCATAAGGAACATGTAATTCTTTTACAAGTTTATATATTCAAATAATTATCCCAAGTTATAAAATGTGTGCCAAGTGCATCTAAATCAATTTTTAAATCATTTTTAAAATGAGTCAGTTAATTA
This sequence comes from Helianthus tuberosus, assembly GCA_030545235.1. NCBI lineage: Eukaryota > Viridiplantae > Streptophyta > Magnoliopsida > Asterales > Asteraceae > Helianthus > Helianthus tuberosus. Next base: position 14,347 of record JARYGA010051834.1, on the reverse strand, counting down.
TATTTACCAGTGTAAACTGACGTATTTTCCCAAAAAGGTTAAGTGCAGGTACTAAGCGAACTAGGCTGGCTTTCTCCTAGCGTCCACAATAAGTCACGCAAGCTTGGACGTCAAAACTGTTGAACATTATTTCCTATTTATTATTTTGATACACCTGTGGATTTCTTTCAACTGTTGTGATACTTGATATTACAATTTATTAAAGTTGAAATATATCTACCTTTTGCTTCCGCTGTGCATTTAAATATTGTGTTGTTTGACTGTAATGTTGCCAACCACGTCACGATACTCCCCACCGGGCCCACCGGTCAAACGTGGAAATATCGGGGTGTGACAATAATTTACCGTATCCCAAGCCCGTATAAGGGAAAATAAGTTAAAAATATTTACCTGAGCTACTTCTCGATTTACAGCAAGATTTATATAACTCAGCCGTATCCAATCTAATTAAATGCATATAGATTTTACCGGGAGGCTCTAGTCTGGAATGATAGTAATATATATATAACCAATTTAGAATGCTAACGAGTCTTATTTAGGTCATAGACCTAGACCGACTAACTTAAAATATTAGAAACGGTACGATACGCTAGATTAAGCGATGACTGGAATAAAATGTAATTTAGACCCAACAAGTATGAAAACTTGTATAATATGGGTAAACTAAATACATTCTGGATTTTGAAGTAAAAATGATAAGGTTTGACCCGTTTCGGCTAATTTATGTAAACTTGTCACATAAACCGTACCGAACGCGTATATGCATAACGGGTAACCAGATAAGTCCAGTACAAGTTCCATAAGTTATTATGCTTAAAATATGTTGTGATATCATTAGAATATCTACAATTATGCCCAAAACGAATTTAAAACCAATTTAAGCCCCTTAAGGGTATTTTGGTCATTTTAAAATTTATAAAAGAGGTTTAACAGTAAGCTGAGGTTCTGGTCTAAAACATTCAGTAAAAATATTTATTTTATCAGGTTACATCAACAAGATATCATACATATGTGTGTTTAATCATTTATGGCCAAACTATGCACCGTAGGGGCATTTTGGTCATTTCACATATGCTTTTGAGGTCAAATTTGGAAGTCTGAGTTCAAGACTTATACTTACTGTTAAAGTATTAAAATTCATTTATAAAATCAGTAGGTATAATGTCTTAGGTGCTAAATATGGTTTTAAACCATACTATGCGCCTAATTTGGGTAAAAGTCGATAATTGACGATATTCAAGATGTTTATAAAATTCTGACATTTTGATCAGTCTCAAATGCTTAAAATATTTTATTTAATATATAACATCAGTAGGAAAAGGTTTGGCATGTAATTGATATGTAAAACTCATTTTATTAATGAAAATGACATTATCGTCAATTACCGAATTTACACAAGAACTCTATGTTATGGTCAGTATAAAATCTGAAAAAAAATTTTAAAAATCCCTAAATATTATATCATAACAGTGGGTAGCAAGTTTGGTGCCAAAAATTGGGTTTAAATATGATTTATGCTAAAAATGCAATTTAATTAACAAAAAGTTTTGTTTTACGATATCTTGCATACCTTTTATTTGAGACCAGAAACTGATGTCAATTTTTTTATGACATACTTATATATCAGTAATAAAGCTTTTTGTCCTCTCACATTTTCAAAAATCTCGTTTTTATATCATAAGGGCATAATGGTCAAGTTTTAAGCATTTAACGGAAACATGCAAATGATCTCTGATTTCTAAGGGACCATGTAGTATGACCTCAGAGGGTTATACTAACATATAATATGGTCACAAAGGAACCCTAAGGTATAACTAAATTAAGCTAATTCGGGTCAGAACTGAAAGTCAAAGCAAAAGTCTACTTTTGCAACTTTCGGTTGCGAACCGAGCCTAAACTCAGAATTGTCGGGTTGAACATGCCTAGACATGTTCAATTTATATTTACCAAGTTATTAAAGTGATAAAACTGATTTTATAGCTTCTACATTATCAGTTATGAATTTTATTTAAAAACTGACCCGTTTGACTTTTATTTTAGTTACTTTGACCCGACAATTAACTAAGTAAACGTGATAATTAGGAGGTTCCCTTTTGAGGGTTTAATACCTACCTAATTACGATCACGTATCCATGTTCGTTGCGAACAATAGCTTGACCTTTTATGGTCTAGGTAAAAAGTCAAAGCGTTTATCGAAAACGCTTGACTTTTCGGCTTTAAAAGCCAAATAAAATCAATTAGTCACGAAAGGACACTTACATAAGGTCCTATGGACTGAATATAACTCAGAGGAGGTTCCAAATGTTCAGGATCCTCAGATTTGAGAGAGAGAGAGAGCAAGAAATCAAGAAATGGTGTGAATGAAATAGTTGGATGGACACTTCTATATATAGTGATTGAGGATTGCTAGGATGTTGACAAGTGTTTGAGAGGGATAACAAGATCATAACAGGTGTAATACCAGGTTTCTAAATCAGTTAACTCCCATGGAATTGATCAAATGGTTTTTAAAACCAAGTGTGGGAAACAAGTGTGAAGAACCTGCAGCTGGAGGTAACATTCTGTCAAAATTAGGCCGTCGCCGCACGCCACAGCAAAAGGGGTAGGCTGTGGCGTCGCGCCACCACCCCATATCTCAGCAAACAAGTTTTGAACTTGTCACTTTTAGTCCCTGCACCTTTATAAGCTTAGTAACTTTCATTTTTAGGCACAATGGGCCCTTGTAGTTAGTTTGTAAATGATCTAGGGAGTATAACCAAACACCGTTAGGTCCAGTTTCGTTAAATGATTATCGAAAACACTAGTTTCTGCTTGCTGACGCTTTTAACCCTTTAATGCACAACTTGCGTACATTATCATTTTATCGCGTCAAAGCCCTATGTTATCCATATTAGGCATCCTCGAGAGTAATAATGAACATTACGATGCTTCGGGTTTGTTAAAAGGTCATTCAGAGGTTAATTTGAACATGTTGACGCTTTTAACCCATCTTCTTGATATTTGCAATTTAAATCGTTTATTTGCATCGAAACTCCACGAAATCATTATCCGACAATCGCGAGAGTATAAAAGATTCTACAAAGCCTCGGGATCGTTAAAAGGTCATTTAGAGGTAAGAATTAACATGTTGACACTTTTAACCCCTGTAGTTTGTAAATTTTTGGTTTTAAGCACAAACGGGTTCTGGTGTCCGACAATTTATTCAATAAAGAATACGAACATCATATGAGGTCAATCAGAGGCACAAGTTTGGCATGTTGACACATTTTGGTCCTTCCACATTCATAGTTTTTGTTTTTTGACGAAATTAGTCCTTCATAATCAACGTTTGACTTTATTAGGGTTTATTACACGTGTCAACACATTATTGGACGTGATTCTACGAGGTGTTACACCTTTGCGACCAAACACTCTTTCTCAACCGTTAAAGGGTGACAAAATTCTGTTTATATGGTAGAAAATTTTGTTTTTGTTGGTCACATTGTTAGTTGTATTCTGTTTCTGTGATGGTACAAAACATCTGAGCCTCATTTTTTTGCAATGAAATTCCCTTTAATATAATATGGCTAAGTTTTTTATTCTCATGATTGGTCCGAGTGCCCTTTCGTTCACCCAGAAGAAAACACATGCAGACGAGACCCACGAAAGTACCATTACAGTTGTATACTCTACCTTGGTTTTTAGAAAAGTGTGTGTAGAAGAGGGGATATGTTTTAGTATGCTCACGGTGTCTTTGAGTGTTAACCTGGCTCGGTACCGAACATAGTTCTACACAGTTACGTAAAGATGCAACAACCTGTGCTTCATCCATGGTTCTACCAGTGCTTTGTCCACATGGTCTTCTCAAGGTATTTTATTGCAAACTAATCCATTAATGTTATAGTTGAATACTATAGAGTACATTGTGCATAGCATGTCATTTTTCGATAATAGATGACTGTTAGGAATGATGCTTTGAACGATGATTATTGGTAACCCGTGTATTTTGCCTGCAGACTGATTAAAACTTTTATTAGCAAAATAAATTTGATATATGCATACCACGTGCTCGATGAAATGCTAGTGAGATAACTTTAGGTGATTTTGGTACTTTTATGAAACTAAGATAGTTGAATTATACGTTTCTCATGATTGTTACTAATGTAGTCATTTATTTATATGGTTCTTCCGCGGGGATTGTTCAAAATATGGCATGAATGAGTAGTTTAATAATGAAGTAGAATGAGGAAGGGTGTTTGAACTGAGTGTCAAGACTTGCGAGCTGTTGTTTGTTGCCCGTAATGTGATTAGAGCAATGAGACCCATACCTCCATCTGTTGATGAGTTCACTTGCAACTTTGATGATAGTTTTATTCCTTGCCAATGATTGGTATTGTGTGTTGAACTTATTTTTATTTGTTTACAGCCTTTAGAGCACATGGTACTGGTGATTTGATGAAGTTCATTGAAGGTCTGAATATGAGGTAATTTTATGATGAAAGTGATTCTAATTATTTGATTCAAAAGTGGTGTCTCACAATGTCAACTCCTACAAAAGACCCGTTTATGCAAGTGGAAAGATGCAGTTCTCTTCTTCATGTACTTCAGGTGTTCTTTTAAAAGTCTTCTAAACTTGTAGTTCTAATTTCTAATATGTTTTAATCCGTTTATTCAGGTGTTCTAATTTCTAATTGTAGCATCTGACAATTGGGGATGAAGTTGTTGAGTGAGATGTTGAAAAGGAACAATATGTTGGAGCTTGAAAGAGACTATCTAGAGGTGTACCGGAGAAAAGTGGATTGAGCAGACAAAATTTGGGCGCGGTTAAGGCAAGCAATTGTTGAATGTGAAGCACAATTAGCATCCATATGTTCTTTAATAATGCTATTTGACGAGTTGAGGTGATTATATGGGCGGGTTGGGTAAAGGGTCAAAACAGGTGGGGGTTTAAAAGGTTTCTGTTAAATTACCTGTTGAATCGGATTGAGTCGTGTTGGGTTATATTAGACAAGGTTTTAAAAAACGGTAGAGGCGTGCGCCTAGAGGCGAAACGCCCAAAAAAGGATTCTAGGGTTTCTATTGTACGTGCGTCGGTACCGGTACCGGTCCCGAAAATCCCAAAAAAAGGTACCGGTACCGAAAATACCCGACAACTACGAGGCGACAAAATAAACACACCCGCCGCAACGCGCGGGCATTTCCACGAGTACATAATAAATCATACAACTAATAATCGGTAGACAGCAAATTTAATTCATAGCTGGTAAATAAATTATAACTAAAAAATAGAAAAAGTTATACGAAAATAAATAACTTAAATGTATTCACCTTTAAGTTTAGACACTGCGATAGAGAAAAGTCTAGTGGTAAATCGGAGAGTTTTTGTTTTCTTGAACAATGGCGGCAAAATTTGTAGGGTTGTAAATTCAGAGAGAGAGAGAGAATATTATATATATATATATGGAACCCATTAAGTGGAAGTTACCTTTTAAATCAATATCATCCGTTCGATTATGCTGAGATTAAATCTGGGCCGTGTAAACTCTTAATTTTAACCGCTGTCTTGGCAGTTCTGAGCGGTTACTTGCAGCAAGCATGTTTTTCTGTCCATGTTCCTTGAACTCGAACAGCACCATCCCACGTTCTGAGCAGTTTTTCTGTCCATATTTTTGGCAGTTCAGCACCTAAAAAAATGGGTAGTGGTGGATTTAACTACTCAGTTCCTAAAAAAATGGGTAGTGGTGGTACCTGCTGCAGTTAATATGTTCGTGATGGCGGTTCACGTCGGTTCACAGCGGTTTCTTTAGCAGGTGGTTTTCGCCGTCTTTTCCTGCCCATGATCTCCATGTTTACCTGCTATTATATACAGCTGTAACCACTCCCAATTCCTAAAATAAAGGGTAGTGGTACCTGAAATTCAGCAAGAAGTGGGCTATAAAATTCAGTTCAGTTCCTAAAATTCAGCAAATAAACTGCACGACATGTAACTTCAAATGGATATAAAAATAATACACAGTTCCTATTAAAGTGGGTAGTGGGCTTACTTGCAGTTATTGATGTTCCTATATAATACCAGTGCTATGGATTTATTTGTCTAGCATACTCAACATGGAGCAGAAGATCAATACTCAAGAACTGCACTCGACAAGACACCCAATGCTGGAACACATGGCCTGCAAATGAAGGTTAAATTGTTCATACTTCCGTTAATATTGGTTTTGTTTCGTTAACATGCGTTATGTTTTGTAAATTACAGAAACCTAATCTGCAATAAACACATCAGTAGTTCTCTAATCAATTTCTTTCTTTGTGTAGGTGGTAGCTATGATGGAACAACCTTGATGAAATAAATCACCCGCAAGTTAAGGTTACACTGTTTTTGTACTTTCCATATTATTTGTGGTGTTTTTGTTAAAATGAATTATAGCTTGCAAAGCGCAAATACCCGAAGACAATGTTAATACTTTTACCTTCTAACTTGAATGTTCCGTCTCATTTCATGATAGGTCGAAATATTGCGACTGATGAGAGTGTTGATACCCGCACTCCGTTTTCCAGTCCTTACACATCTGACTTACTCCATAACCTGAAATAGAGGAGTACCGGAAAAGTTACTTTCATTTAAATTTGTTAGTATTGAGTTGGATGCATATGAATGATGGTTCAAAGCTAAATTTTCATGTCACATGAAACAGAACATGTCTAATGGTCAAATTTTTCTAAGGTTACAGGAAGACGAAGACACGTACGACTTTTTATTCTCTACAAATGTGAATGTGAACGGGCACACAGTGGCGAGGTTTTTTTTTTCAAATTTCATGAAATAGTTTACTAATTTTACATTTAATTTCTATACTTTAATACTCAAATTTCATGCAATAGTTAAACTCACAAATTTTATGATGTTTTTTTAATTTTTGTATTTAAGATGAACCGAGTTACCGAGTTGAAGAATCTGATCCCAAAACCAAAGAAGAGGAAGAGCATCAACAAATTGAACCACCTGTAAGTAACATAAGTTATGTATAAATCTTATACTTTAATAAGCTAAAGAAATAAAATAATATATATACACACACACCCATACATATAGAAGTTCCGTTTTGCTGTTTTGTCCATTAATTATCATAAAAGATTGTACTTGGTTGAAGTAAATATACAGGGCATGTCGGCATGGTTGAGTAAAAAATGGGGCAAATTATGGCTGATCATTGCTATCTAATGTCTATAATATTTTTTCTCGTCGAAAACTTTTAAATACTACCATTTGGTTTTTTTCCTAAAAATGCACATTACTTAAAACTAACTAAAAATTAATAATAGTCAACTTGCAAAAAAAAAATAGCTATTTAAAGTTGAGAGGGGTGCTTCCCACAACTCCCTTCGCCGGAGCCAATGAAATTCGTCCATGTCAACTCTCCTCTCCAACTCCCCTCAAGCACTTAATCGCAAGGGGTGGTTTCACCCAAACCATTTTTTCAAAAAAAATAAGAAGGAAAAATGCATGATTGGTTGGAACCCCTCTCTCTCCTCTTCCCTCCTCTCCCCTATAAGCGGTGACTACTCCCCGCACATGTAACACCCCGCGCGACAAAGAGTGGCGGCGGCGGTGTTCCCCAGGTGGTGAAGGGGTTCACCGCCCTCTTTGCCGCATGCAGCCCGTTCACCCTAATAACTTAAAACGCTGAAACATCACATCACATGATAATCGATTAACATCAACAAGCTTGATACTTTAATAATGGACCAGCAAATAAATTTTTACTTCAAAGTAATAAAGATCAATTAGAGAATATTACCCACAAATAGACTTGAAATCAATATAAACAAGCGTAAGACAATGACGTTGTTCCGACGAATAGAATAACTGATCAAAACGCTACAAACCCCTTGGTTGCAGCCTTTCTTGAAGCTAAAGAAAAACGTTAACTCTTTAGTGAAATTCAATAAGTTATGTACATCTCTATCAGTTACTATATGTCTAATAAAAATCATATATTAATCTCCAAATAGAAGTTATTAATCGTACGAGATAACTCTTATCAACAGATAATAATCAAGGAACATAAGCATTACTTCATTTCATCTTTTGGCTAAGATACAATTCTTAAAACGGGCTTACTTGACGAGAACTTCTTAATTTCTATTCAACCCTGCTTAAAAAGATTCTTAGCTTCTTACACATTCAAATCAATCCGATTATCATCAAACAGACGTAAGTAATACAAACAAATAACCAGGTTGCAACAAGCAAAATCACATCATTAAACCAGTTTAAAGTTCATTCTATTTCATCAATCAGTCAGCCTAAAAATCTGAACTAAGACCATATTCTCAAAAACAGTAATTCGATAACTTAAACACAATTATAATACAAGTTCTAACAAACAAATTTCAACCCTTTGTAGTTATCTAATACTGCATGTGTTACAAGTAATCAGAATTCAGTACAAACTAATAACATGGCTCTTTTAACAATAAATCGAGATTATAATCTCAATAGAAATCTAGATTTAAATGCTAAAAATAACACTACTTTTGACTAATTTGATCCCAACCAATCTAATAAAAAGACCTGAGATTAAAAATAATCAATAAATCTATATATAAACGTGATTAACACGCTTCGGTAAATTACCCTAAATTAGACTCCAAATCGGAAGAAATAATCGAACTAAAGTAAAAAAAACAACTTAATTAGAAATTGAAATCAATAAATACCAGAGCAGAATAGATCCATGGCAGAAGAATTAGCGGAGGTGGTGGAATTTGATGAGTTTTTCTTGGAGGAAGAACGACGCATCTTTAATTAGGGCAAAATAGATGAGATCCGATTGTTAGGGGCTGTTTGGCTAAGCTTATTTTAGTGACTTATTTACTTTTTGAAAAGTTAAAAGATGTTTGGGTTAGCTTATTATGTGAGAGGAATAAGTAAATAAGTCATTCCATTATGACTTATTTACTTTTCCAAAAAGTCAATAAGTAAATAAGCCTCCAAAATAAGCTTAGCCAAACAGCCCCTTAATGTAGAAGATGGCAGTAACGACGTCGGATAACAGGCATAAGTGGATAAGTGGTTGAATGCTTAGATACGATATCGATGAAGAATCGATTGATCAACATATCTCGCCTGAACCGATGGTGGCGGCTGTAGACTAACGTGGGGAGCAAATATCTTGGATATGGTTTCTAACCACACCTAACATATATGTGGGCCCGATTAGAGTCAAATAAGCCGAAAATAAATAAAAAAACTTGGACTGGATATGTGTCAACAAATTTCTAAAGCCCACCATAACAACCCAACTCATTATAAATTGTGTTTCTAAAATGTAAGTTTAAATGAGTAATAACGAGGGCACGACACGAAATCACCACTATTTGGTCTTTCCCCAAACAGTGGGATGGTTTTAATGTGTTATAAATACAATTGTTATATCATAAACTTGTGTATTTATTATGATATATTTTTATTTTATTATAGCATTAATATGCCCGTCCACCGGACGGGTATAGAACTAATTTTAGACGAAATCCAGGTTCAAGCGTAGGTGTTGGAGCCCTAATTTCAAACGGTGAACATCGCTTGGGTTTTGGTTGATGAGCAAATAAAGCTACGCGCTTTCGAATGGGTGGTGGTTATGTCGCCGACATCGATTTGGGGCAAAGCGGTGGTGGTCGATGTTGGTAGGTGACACAGGTTTGGGGAAGATCGACGATGATTTGTGGTAGTAAGCGCTGTGAATGCCCTAAAATGGATACTGGTGGAGTGGATGACACGTGTGTGACATTGTTACGCTGTTAGCGTAACCCGTCCAACGGACGGGTATTAAACTAGTTTTTATTGGGAAGGTATAATTCAGAATAAAATATTAGGTTTTAAATTTTGAAAATTGGGCCATTTTATTTTAAAGCCCGTAATATTTCATATTTAACCCAATTATAGCATTCCATGTTCTTCTTCTCGAATGAACATCCGAAATTATACCAGCCATCGGACCACCGCTTGCCACTGTTGCACCATCGCATGCCGTCGTCGGACTGCGGCTTGCTGGCCGGAAAACCATCAAACATCTTTTCTTTTTCTAATTTTAACGCTTTATAAAATAAAATCAAGAGGGTCAACCGTAAGAAAGTTTTTCGGCTGAGTACTCTGGTAAGCTTAGAATTTGGCCGGCCGGAGGGTCAACTGACCCCCCTGACCCTCCTGTAGTTCCGCTCCTGACTATGCAACAAGAATTTGATAAGTATCAGTTTGGTTTGTTACAGTATCGTCAATGCTATAGGAACCAGAAGAAAAAACCTAAGCCACTTAGCCTATAGCACAATGGTAACATCTTTGGTATTTGGGAGTAAATACCAGGGTTCGATCCTGGTAGAGAAATAGATTGTGTGTATATATATAGAGGAGGGGTATGTAATGTTAGCCACTCAAAAAAAAATTAAAAAAATAATAATAATTATAAAAAATTCGTGATATTCTCAAAATGATATTAATATATATTTTACATCAATTGAATCAATAAAAACGAATACCGGGGCGGGTGTACGGTCGAATGGGTTTAGTTCGTCATGGTAGCGGCACTACTGTAGGAACCAGAAGATAAAACAATAAAATATAACATTGTGATATTCTCAAAAGAATATCGACACGTGTTTTATATCGATCGAAAACAATAAAAACGAATATCGGTGTCAATGTTTAGTCGGAATCGGTTCAGTTCGTCACGGTACTGACACTCGTATATCCTACGATGCCAAGAAAACATTGTATTAAGCACAACTGTGTATTCAAATTTTAAAATAAAAAAATAATGAAAGCGAGGTATCGGAGAAAAATTAGATTAAATGAAAACTAAATAGGTTAAAGGTGTATATTATTTAAAGAGTAACATGCACGGATAGTCCCTGTGGTTTGTTAAAGTAACAAGTAGTCCCCAACTTTTGGAAATTACACTCATGATCCTTGTGTTTTGACAAGTTATTACTCGGATAGTCCCTAGAGTGGATAACTGTTAGTTTGTACCGTTAAGTTGGTGTTGAATGACATAAATACCCTTATTAGTCCTAAAAGAATAATAACTAAAACATTAAAAAGAAACTTAATTAATCATTTAAAGTTAAGTGGGCCTCACTATGGCTAGAGGGTATGGTGATGGTCCTCCAAGGGAGGATCACGTAGGCGCCACGTTATAGTCCTCCCAAGGATGGTCCATCCCACAAAACTAGAGGGTATGGAGGATGGTACTAGATGATCCTACCCCACCACTTTTATGTTTTTTTTTTAATTTTCTACTTTTTTTTTAACATTTAACAAATAAACTAACACAATATTTTCATTAATATTAAAAAATATTACATAAACTTAAAAAAAAAAACTTAAAAAAATACATAAACTTAAAAAAAAAACATAAACTTAAAAAAAACATAAACCAAAAAAAACATGCCAGATCCAGAAATCCTGTGACGCAACAGCCTTTAGAATAATAGTCGGATGTCCATGATAATTTTTGAGAGAGAGATAGGGTGGTAACGGGTAAAAAAAGGTATAAAAAATGATGAGAATTTATAAAAAGGGAAGAGGGGTTATAAAATGTGAGACATATATGAGATTGTAGTGGGTGAAAAGTTGTGAAAAATGTGTAAAAGATGAGAGTATTTATAAAAATGAGAGTGAATTAGGTAAATATTTGAATTATAGCCGTTATTAAAAAATAAAAATTATGAATTTGATTTTTTTTAAATGGTCATCTTCAACACGGTCCCCACTTTTTTTTGTCTTTTTGTGCGCGTCGCAAACGTCTAGTTGGTGCCGGAGAGGACGGGGACGGGGGAGGGGGCGGTGTGGTGTAGCGGCCGACGACGATCCACGACGGTATGGGGACGTCCCCCATACCGCATAGCCTATTAACTAAACTCATCCCCCACTCCACCCTGCCCAACCACATAGTTGTTTCTGACTTTCTTCATCCCCAAAAACTCATCATCCTTTTTTTCATTTTCTGGAACAACAAAAAAACCCAACAAATCATGGCCTCCATCTCCATTTTTCTTTGTAAAAAAACTCAAGAAATAAGTGAGCCCACCATATACACCAAGGTGAGTAGATCGGAAAAATGAATTCATCGTTGGCTTACCACTCCACCTAACCAGATGTGACACGCACAACTCGGTTTTTTCGACATGGCGGCGATTCGACGAGGTGGGTTTGATGGGGTAACAATAGTGGTGCGGCGAAGGTCATTTAGAGGTTAGAATTTTGAATGGAGGGAGGTGGTGTGTTACAGAACAAAAGTGGTGGCTGGATGGCGACGGGGAAACGTGGTGTGCTAATGGTTCTTGCAGTGGATTGTGACGAACATGTGGAGTTAGTTAGGCCGGAGGGTGTGGGGGGCGCCACCCTCGCCACGTCAGAGGCTATAGCGCCCCCGGTGCTATACACCCACACCCAGCCAATTAACATGGGGCGCTATACATCACTCGTGAACATGGTAACGAGGGAGGAAGGGGTTATCAGGTGGGGCCCACTTGTTTGCACCAATCAAATTTTTTTTTATTTTTTATTTTGCTCTGCGCCCCTAGGGGTTATCACCACACCCTCCATGTTAAAGGGGGGTTATAAAGCCCCCTTGGCTGACGTGGCGCCTACGTGGCGCTGAGGTGTCCTTATAAAGCCCCAAGGGGGTTATCCTACACCCTCTAGTCTTACCGAATATGGATGATAGTGAAATTATTGGTGGATGTCTATGTAGCACGGATACGGGTACGAGACTGGGGTACGGGGACGATACGGGTACTGGGAACGGCAAAACTCAAAAATACAAGATACGGGTACGGCAAAAAATTAATATTAAAAAATAAAAATATATTATACTTAATATTTATCTACAAATAAGCTTTATTTATTATTTAATATATATAACTTATATATACATCTTTATGCACTAATTTGTAAAAATCTAGGGTTAATTTTGATAAATCTATAACTGGAGGATGAAATCGTAATTTAGTTAAAAGAAAAGGTGTAAACAAGAAAAAGAAAGAATTAATTTTTTTTAACCCTACCAAAATACGTATACCCTAAACTAAATCAGCCGTCTCTTGTCTCTCTTCCTTGTTCGCTCCATCCAAAAGTTCTAAAGCTAAAAATCAGCCGACAGATCTTACTTCTTTCATTCTACGATTCAGCAGGGAAGGTAAGGTTCGATAAGCAACTTCGATTAGCCACCATTTCTTCTCTATTACGATTGAATTGTTTTTTCAGAACGCCATTATGGTCGTCGGAAACGTCCCCGATACTCTGTTTTGGAAGTACCCAATATCGGGTACGGTTTTGTAGAAGTCCCCAATATCCGGGTACGTTTGGGAAACGTCCCCGAGCCGTCCCCTACACGTTTCCGTCCCCGAGCCGTCCCCGGGACGGGTACTCGATGTAAGATGCCGTCCCCGTGCTTCATAGGTGGATATGGATGAACAGGTGGTGGTTGGTCATGTGGTGAAGCTCAGTTGTGATGGGGGCAGGTGGTGCTTTGATGGGTTTTGCAGTGGATTGTGGTGGTGACGGTGGGAGGATGGAAAGTAGCCGGAGAGTTGGAGGGAAGGTAATCTGGAATGAAGATTGAAGAGAAGATGGGGGTGGGTCCCACAAACAATTTACAAATTTTTTTAATTGTTTTTTAATAAGGGTAAGGTGGTCATTTTACATGGAGTTAACGACATAAGCTAACGACCATCCACTCTAGGGACTACCCGATTAACAATTTGTCAAACCACAGGGATCACAGGTGTAATTTCCAAAAGTTAAGGACTAAACCTGTTACTTTGGCAAACCACATGAGCTATCCATGCATTTTACTCTTATTTAGGGCATGTTTGGCTAAGCTTTTCAAAACAACTTATTGGCTTATTGACTTATCAAAAAGCCAATAAGTTGTTTTTTTGTTTGGCTAAGCCAAAAAGTCCTTTTAGTAATGGCTTTTTGCAAAGAAGAAAAATGAGGTTTTAAGAAGTCACAATATTAAGTCACAATATTGTGACTTCTTGGCCAGCTTTTAACTTTTCAAACTACAAATTACCAATATACCCCTTCTTTACCTCCTTATATCTAAAAGAATGCCCATTTTAGTCTTTTTACATCAATAAGCTAATCCAAACACTTTTTTTAAAAACTCCTTTTCAAAAAGTCTTTTTCCCAAAAGTCTTTTTCCAAAAGTCTTTTTTAACTATAATAAGCTTAGCCAAACATGCACTTAAAGCACAACGTGTGAAAGTATAAGATATTTACTAGTATAATTTTATTATTTGTTTACTATTTATATTCTATGACTAGAATAGTAGCCAAAATAGATAGCATCTAAAACTAACTACA